>JAQPPZ010016732.1:0-16905 GCA_028583015.1 Wollemia nobilis
TTCTCATATCCCAACTTGACCAAGTGATGGGGGACACAAAATCACTTTGAATGTATTTCTCATAAACTCATTCATTCATTAAATCACTCAGACCAAATTTCTCAATGTTTCATTCATTAAACTTGGAAAAAGATTACAATACTAGCCCGCAGGCGTAGTTTTATTTTCCTGGTGCAAGCTGCCTCACATTCGGCGATCTGCTCGCACACTTCCTAGCCCGCAGTGTAGTTTTTCGATCTGAGCTACATTTCCTAACCTCCCCCTGGAAGAAAAATAGCCTAAACAGGCCCAGAGCGGCCCTCTTGCCTTCAACTCTGCAACTCTGCCTCGACCATTTTTTGACCCCGAGTGCATGCCTATGCTTCCCCTTTTAAAATATCTAGGTTTTCTTCGAGGTCTCGACCCTCTAGGCCATTAATGACCCACCTGGAAGAACACATCTTTCAAAACTAAAAATTCGGCTCTTGTCCCCGCCTTCGTGACTGATCCTTCACATCTCTTACCCTAACTGGCAACTGCCATCGGGTCAGCCGTGAAAACACGTATTGATGATCCGTCTGAACGTTCTGACCTCTAGACGCAGCATTCGAGTGGCCGCCATGCTCAGCAAACTTATCGAGCAAGAAATCATGCATTGATGAGGCCTCTGACCGCCTCAAAAAACACCATCTAGGAACGCATGCCTTTTTGAATCATGAACCAGTAGTATATCGTGATATCATGACATTTTTCTTCCTTGCAGCATTTCTTTTCTTCGGGTCGTGATATCGCGATATGATGCGATATCGCGATATGACGCGATATCGCAACATGTCACGATATCGTGACATTTTCCTTCCTTGCAGCATTTCTTTTCTTCGGGTCATGATATCGCGACATGTCACGATATCGTGACATTTTCCTTTCTCGCTGCCTTCCCCTCCTTCAGGTCACGATGTCGCGACATGTCACGATATCGTGACATTTTCTTTCTCGTTGTCTTCTTCTTCTTTGGGTCGCGATATCGCGACATGTCGTGATATCGTGACATCTTTCCTTTCGGTTCCTCTTTCTCCTTTTTGGTCGTGAAATCATGACATGTCACGATATCACGACATATTCCCTTTCTGCCTCCTCCTCATCTCTCGGGTCACAAAATCATGACATGCCGCGATATCGTGACATTCTTCCTTCCTGCTTCCTCCTCGCCTCTTCGGGTCACGAAATCGTGACATGTCATGATATCGCGACATCTTTGCTCTCTGTCTTCTCTTCGCCTCTCGGGTCACAAAATCGTGACATGTCACGATATCACGACATTCTTCCTTTCTGTCTCGTTCTTGCTTCTCGGGTCACGAAATCGTGACATGTCGCGATATCGCCACATCTTTCCTTTCTGCTTCCTTCTCACCTCTTTGGGTCACGAAATCGCAACCTCTTTACGCTCTACTTTCTCTCTTTACTTTGGGTCATGAAATCGTGACATGTCATGATATCGCGACATCTTTGCCTTTCGCTTTCGCTCTTTGCTTCTGGTCACGAAATCGTGACATGTTTCCATCCTTGCTTTCTTTCTGCTCCTTCGATCGTGATTTCGTGACATGTCACGGAATCATGACATTTTCTTCTCTGGCCTTCCCTTCCTTCTTTTGGTCATGATTTCATGACATGTCACGATATCGCGACACTTTCCTCTCCTGCACCTCCTTTTGGTCCTTTGGTCACGAAAATGCGACATGTCACGATATCGCGACATTTTTCTCCTTTGCGCCTTCTCTCGTCTTTCGGTCATGAAGATGCGACATGTCGCGATATCGCGACACTTTTCCTCCCTTGTGCCTCCTATTGTCTTCTGGTCATGAAAATGCGACATGTCATGATATCGTGACACTTTTCCTCCCTTGCACCTTCTCTTGTCTTCTGGTCATGAAAATGCGACATGTCGCGATATCGCGACACTTTTCCTCCCTTGGGCCTTCTCTTGTCTTATGGTCGTGAAAATACGACATGTCGCGATATCGCGACACTTTTCCTCCCTTGGGCCTTCTCTTGTCTTTTGATCGTGATTTCGTGACATGTCACGAAATCATGACATTTTTGCTCTGTGCCTTCTCTCTCCTTCCTGAGTCACGAAAATGCGACATGTCGCGATATCGTGACACTTCTCTCTGTCGTGATATCGCGACATCAGGGCAAACACTTAGAATTTTTTTTTTTTTGTTGATGCAAGATTGCTCTGCTGCCACCGGATGCTCCTGCATCAGACAACCGAGGTGGATTGAGAAGTGACCTTCACTTCCTTCTTCTCCTCTGGGTTCCAGCCCTCTACGCAACTCCTCTTCTACTGGCACCATATTTCTCCCACCACCACGATTTCTTCATGGAGGCATTCTTCCTCGCTCTCTTCTCACAAACCTTCCATAGATCCTGGTGTAAACTGCCTCATGTCCGGTGATCTATTTACACACTCAAGAACTCTACGCTCTTCCACAAATCTTGGTGTAAACTGCCTCACGTTCGATGATCTGTTTGCACACTCAGGAACTCTATGCTCTTCCACCGATCTTGGTGCAAACTGCCTCATGTTTGGTGATCTATTTGCACACTCAGGAAATCTATGCTCTTCCATAGATCCTGGTGCAAATTGCCTCACGTTCGATGATCTGTTTGCACACTCAAGAACTCTATGCTCTTCCACATATCCTGGTGCAAACTGCCTCACGTTCAGCGATCTGTTTGCACACTCAGGAACTCCCGCTCTGATACCACTGATGGGGGACACAAAATCACTTTGAATGTATTTCTCATAAACTCATTCATTCATTAAATCGCTCAGACCAAATTTCTCAATGTTTCATTCATTAAACTTGGAAAAAGATTACAATACTAGCCTGCAGGCATAGTTTTCTTTTCCTGGTGCAAGCTGCCTCACATTCGGCGATCTGCTCGCACACTTCCTAGCCCGCAGGCGTAGTTTTTTTATCTGATCTGCATTTTCTATCCTTCCCCTGAAAGAAAAATAGCCTAAACATGCCCAGAGCGGCCCTCTTGCCTTCAACTCTGCAACTCTGCCTCAGCCATTTTTCGACCCCGAGTGCATGCCTATGCTTCCCCTTTTAAAATCTTTGGGTTTTCTTCGAGGTCCCGACCCTCTAGGCCATTAATGACCCACCTGGAAGAACACATCTTTCGAAACTAAAAAGTCAGCTCTTGTCCCTGCCTTCATGACTGATCCTTCACATCTCTTACCCTAACTGGCAACTACCACCCGGTCAGCCATGGAAACACGCATTGATGAGTCGTCTAAACATTCGGACCTCTAGATGTAGCATTCGAGTGGCCACCATGCTCAGCAAACTTACCGAGCAAGAAATCATGCATTGATGAGGCCTTTGACCACCTCGAAAAACACCATCTAGGAACACGTGCCTTTTCAAATCATGAACCAGCAGTATGTCGCGATATTGTGACATTTTTCTTCCTCGTTGTCTTTCTCTCCTTTGGGTCATGATATCGTGACATTTTCCTTCCTTGCAGCATTTCTTTTCTTCGGGTTGTGATATCACGACATTGTGATATTTTCCTTTCGCGTTGCCTTCCCCTCCTTCAAGTCGCGATGTCGCAACATGTCATGATATCATGACATTTTATTTCTCGTTGTCTTCTTCTCCTTCGGGTCGCGATATCGCGACATGTCGTGATATCGCGACATCTTTTCTTCTGGTTCCTATTTCTCCTTTTTGGTCGTGAAATCGTGACATGTCGTGATATCGCGACATCTTCCCTTTCTACCTCCTCCTTGTCTCTCGGGTCGTGAAATCATGACATGCCGTGATATCGTGACATTCTTCCTTCCTGCTTCCTCCTTGCCTCTTCGGGTCACGAAATCGCGATATCGCGACATGTCACGATATCGTGACATCTTTGCTCTCTGTCTTCTCTTCGCCTCTCGAGTCGCAAAATCGTGACATGTCATGATATCGTGATATTCTTCCTTTTTGTCTCGTTCTTGCTTCTCGGGTCGTGAAATCGTGACATGTCACGATATCACGACATCTTTCCTTTCTGCTTCCTTCTCGCCTCTTTGGGTCGCGAAATCGTGACCTCTTTGCGCTCTGCTTTCTCTCTCTGCTTCGGCTCATGAAATTGTGACATGTCACGATATCACGACATCTTTGCCTTCCACTTTCGCTCTCTGCTTCTGGTCGTAAAATCATGACATGTTTCCATCCTTGCTTTCTTTCTGCTCCTTTGATCACGATTTCGCGACATGTCGCGGAATTGTGACATTTTCTTCTCTAGCCTTCCCTTCCTTCTTTCGATCGTGATTTCGCGACATGTCACGATATCGCGACACTTTCCTCTCCTGCGCCTCCTTCTGGTCCTTTGGTCGCGAAAATGTGACATGTCGTGATATCGCGACATTTTTCTCCTTTACGCCTTCTCTCGTCTTCTGGTCGCGAAAATGCGACATGTCACGATATCGCGACACTTTTCCTCCCTTGCGCCTTCTCTTGTCTTCTGGTCGCGAAAATGCGACATGTCACGATATCGTGACACTTTTCCTCCCTTGCGCCTTCTCTTGTCTTTTGGTAGTGAAAATGTGACATGTCGTGATATCGCGACACTTTTCCTCCCTTGGGCCTTCTCTTGTCTTCTCGGTCGTGAAAATGCGACATGTCGCGATATCGCGACACTTTTCCTCCCTTGCGCCTTCTCTTGTCTTTTGGTCGCGATTTCATGACATGTCGTGAAATCATGACATTTTTGCTCCGTGCCTTCTCTCTCCTTCCTGAGTCACGAAAACGCGACATGTCACGATATTGCGACACTTCTCTCTGTCGTGATATCGCGACATCAGGGAAAACACTTAGAATTTTTTTTTTTGTTGATGCAAGATTGCTCTGCTGCCACCGGATGCTCCTGCATCACCAAGTATCCACCATCCTTTGATAAATTCCAAACCAACTCATCCTTTTTACGTAAAAAATTATAAATAAAAATCTTAAGCATATTTTTTAGTTCATCTACAATTTTCTTGAGTTCCTCTCCTTCAACCAGGTTACTAACAGAAATCCATGGTCTAGATTTGTTGCCCATAATAATATAGTCTTTGACCTTTGAACCTTTACATGTTATACATGCTTGAGCCAATGGTTGCTATTTGGAGTCATGGATAAGAGGATAAGACTTCAACCAAGCACCAAACCAAAAATTTTCATAACTCTCCTCATTGACTAACCATCTAATATATTTTTTATCAATTGTAAACTATTTGATATGAAGTTCCATGATGATGATCCTTTGGATAGAGTTCTTTTCCTAAATATTTTCATTGCATCAAGAGAGCCTATATATTTTTGAAATAATATTTTTGCCCAATTCTTTCCTTGATCTCTAAATAAAATTTACCTAAGATTTAATCCTAATGCCAAATTCATAAGTCTGTAATTTCACAAGCCTGCTCCTCCAATATTCTTTCCTTTGCAAATCCTATCCCACTTACAAAGAGGAAACCTAATTTTTTCTCACAACATTTCCATAGAAATTCTCTTCGAATTTTATCAATGTCTAATGCTATACCTATTGGCAATCTTAAAAGTGACATCATATAAATATGGATGGATTTCAATGTAGTATTTATAGAATTTAGCCTTCCTACCATGGTTAAGAACTTACCTTTCCAACCTACCAAGCAAGCTTTAATTCTATCCAACTAGCTTGATAAAAAAATTTAATTTTAAATCCTAAAATATTAACAATATTTTTTGTAAATCTAGGGTAGTATTAATGCAAAAAATATGGATTTTGTAGTATTAACCAACTATCCAGTAACCTTCTCATAGCATGATAATATTTTTTAAAAATCCATAGTCTCATTGACTGAGGGATGGCCCAAAAGAAAAGCATTATCAAAAAATTGGAGATGAGATTCAAAGGGATCATTTTTTGCAACTTGAATACCTTTGATTTTTTCTTCCATTTTTTCCTTTAAAAAATCTCTCACCAATGCTTCTACAATAATAATGAATAGATAAGAATAAAATGGATCACCTTCTCGAAGTCCACAAGATGACTTGAAGTAACCAGTAGGAGAACCGTTGATCAACAATATTTAATCCATTCACACCAACTATAATCAAAGCTAGACTTTCTAAGAATGCCATGTAGAAAATTCTAAGAAATCCTATCATATGCTTTGTTCATATCTAATTTCATAAGAATACTTGGTTTTTTCATGGAATGAAGAGAATGTATGGCCTCTTGTGCAATAATTATACCATCCATAATTTTTTACCATGAACAAAAACACCTTGTTCCTTTGAGATAACACAACCTAGAATGCCCTTCAACTTGTTTGCCATAAATTTTGAAATAGTCTTATAAATCATATTACAAAGGCTTATTGGATGAAAAATATCAAAATATTCTATCTCACCTTTATTGGGAACCAATGTAATAAAAGTAGCATTGATCTCACTTATTATAGCCTTCCTTTTCTAGGACTCTTCAACCACAACTAGCATATCACTCTTCAATAAATCCAGATTTTTTTGAAAGAAAATTAGCAATATCACAAAGTGGATGTGGAGACTCGATAAAAAAGGAATATTATTTTTGATGTTCATCATTTGTTACTAGAGGCAATCTCTTGGAAGTGTGAGCATATTTATAGAGAAGGAAATCGGGTAGCAAATAAATTAGCAAATTGCAGTGTTGATCTTCATCTCGATGGAATTCAAATTTTAGAAGGAAAATGGCTAATTTAGATTTTATCTCGTAATGAAAACGACATTAAGGAGTTGATGGTGGAAACATAGCACTACTAGAAAGTTCGAGAATATATTGAAGAGGAAAAGAAATGAAAATTTATGATAAAAAGGTATGCTATAACAAATGTAATATTTCGATATTTTGATGGGAGTGGCCCCCAATAGAATCCCCATATAACTTTTTTTAAATAATAATAAATGAGGACATTAACATCATTAAAATTCTTGAATATTCTTGCACCTTCAAATATTACCCTTCCACTTATTTGTTTTCAAGTTTGGGTAAAACTTTTATCCAATATGATATATAGTGAGACACCATAGTACAACATTAAACAAACTTGTTAATTAAAATTGAAGTATGTTCCATGTGGAGAGGGGTGCTTAACAACATAATCATTTTTTAGGTCCATAATCATATAAAATAAAGAGACCCATTAAACAAAAAGCTTAGACAATATCTCCATCAATGTCTTACTTGTGCATTGTACTATAACAACTAGTTTAGAATTATAAAGAAGTTGAGGAATTAAAGATAAAAAAAATATAACTATAGATAAATAAAAGAATCAATCAAAAAAATTGCATGCTAACATTAGCATATCTTTGATACATTATTTTTCTTACTTTGGAGCTTTAGATACAATTTTTTTCTTTCTTTCAAGTTTGCAAAGTATTAAAATTTACAATTTTTGTTACATTCAAATACTAGCTAAGTTATGAGAATCTTTTAAGATATCATAAATACGTTTTAACTACTTGATAAAGTTGTAAAAATGTTTTAACAATTTTCATGCTACATCGGTGAGAGAGGATGGTTGATTAGATTTTTCTTGGAAAAATGGTTGTATAAGGCAAACGGTCATGTGTATAATTGAGTGTGAGTATAGGATAGTCTCAACTTAAAATTCTTTGCTCCAAATTTTTGAAAAATAAATTAAACTATATGACTCAAATGAATTAAAAATAAAAAAATATATTCTATCCCTATAGAAAAAATAATTGTTAGAGCTTCGGATTCCCTTAAGGGATACCCAAGTTCAAACCATGGTTGGGTGTGTCTGTGTATCTATGTATGTGAGCTTGTAAAATAAAAACTTATTCATCTATATTATGATAATACTAGATAGAACTTTACTAACAATTTGTATAAAAAGTCCTAAAAGCTATATACATCATAATTTAACATTAGTTATGAACATAATCTCGGGCCTCGCCGGACTGAACGCTTGTCCCTTTCCTGGTGCTTTCAGTGGCGTAAAAGGTTTAAAATGATTGTGGCATGGTGGTTATAGGGGTGAACTGCACGAAGATCTGTGTGGCGGCTTTGGGGCGGACAGTACAGAATACTGTGGCAACCATAAAAAGTCGGACAACTGCCCGGATTCATGGCGGCTACCGATTCCACCATGTAAATTCAAAAAAAAAAACATTAGTTATGAACATCATCACTTAATAGTTATATTGTTACTAAAATAATGCAAAAATACCTTAATGAATCTGAAAAACAATTTGATCTAGAAGACATTCACAATCATCATTGTCATTATAATCCATACAATAATTATCTAAACATATGATTTAAAACTATAACCGAGTTTGAGGGACTTGAATTAAAGTCACATTAATATACATTGCATACACAAAATTACCTTAATTAATCTGAAAAATAATTTGATCTAAAAGACATTCACAATCATCATTGTCATCATATTCTACATAATAACTATTAAAACATATGATATAAAACTATAAAGGAGTTTGAAGTAGTTGAATTAATGTCACATTAATATACATTACATTTGACTCCTACTCCTAGTTATCTACTAATAGATAGCCATGATCTTAAAAGATACCTTATATTTAAACATGTGAGGTATAGTCTTAAAGTATTTGGTCTATTGATAAGATAAATATATTTTATGTGTTAATAGCAATATACCATAGGTTGCATTATGCTTATCCATTAAACATGATATTAGTTAAAACATCAATACTATTTAAACATGTGAGGTATAGTCTTAAATTATTTGATCTATTGATAAGATAAATATATTTTATTGTATTAATAGTAATATACCATAGGTTGCATTATGCTTATCCATTAAACATGATATTAGTTAAAGATAGATATGTATCAATCATGATATTAGTTAAAACATCAATAATAACTAAAGAATTATACATTAATATATTTATAGTTTTTCTATGTATATTTATTAATTGAACTCAAACTCACATTTTAAAATATATATATATATATATATATATATATATATATATATATATATATATATATATATATAAGTAAGATTTGGTAAACATATGTTGAAATGGACCATCATATTTTAATGTGGAGTTATTATGATGCATTTAATTATTGTTTCTATTATAAGCAAGTTGTTATAATTTTATAAAAAAATCTTGATATGTAAGTTTATGTATTCGTAAAAGACTTGACAATTGCAATGATAGATTCAAAAAGAAGATTGAATAACATTGAGTCTATACTAGAAGCTTGGAAGTTCAACAAAAAGAAGGTTATAGTTGCACATAGCAAAAAAAATTTATTGATTATTATATTTTTCTTTTGGTGCATTTTATTAACTTGTTATGTGTATTTATTAATTAAACTCACGTTTTAAATATTTATTTTTTAAAATAAGTATAATTTAGAAAACATATGTTGAAATGGAGCATCATATTTTATCGTGGAGTTATTATGAATCATTGATGGGGACACAAAAAATCGTTCAAATTCTCATTCATTAAACTTCAAAGAAATTACAATACTAGCCCGCAGGCGTAGTTTCTTTCCAGCACTTGATCCCCCCTTCCCTCCAGATTCACCACCTGGAAGTATATACATCCTCAGCCTCTCCAAGGTCGGCCCTCTCCTCGGCCTTCATGACTGAACCTTCACATCCTTTACCCTAACTGGCAACTGCCACCGGGTCAGCCACGAAAACACGCATTGATGAGCCGTCTGAACGTCTCTGACCTCTGGGCGCAGCCTTCGAGTGGCCGCCATGCTCAGCAAGCTTACCGGGCAAGAAATCATGCATAAATGAGGCCTTGACCGCCTCGGGAAACACCGTCTGGGAACGCGGGCCTTTTCGAATCGTGAACCAGCAGTATGTCGCGATATCGCGACATGTCGCGATATCGCGACATTTTTCTTCCTCGCTGCCTTTCTCTCCTTCGGGTCACGATATCGCGACATGTATCTGACATGTCACGATATCACGACATCTTTCCTTTCCGGCTCTTCTTTCTCCCTTTCGGTCACGAAATCGTGACATGTCGCGATATCGCGACATCTTTCCTTTCTGCTTCCTTCTCGCCTCTTCGGGTCACGAAATCGTGACATGTCGCGATATCGCGACATCTTTGCTCTCTGCTTTCTCTTCGCCTCTCGGGTCACGAAATCGTGACATGTCACGATATCGCGACATCTTTGCTCTCTGCTCTCTCTCTCTACTTTGGGTCACGAAATCGTGACATGTCACGATATCATGACAGCTTTGCCTTTCGCTTTCACTCTCTACTTCGGGTCAGAAAATGTGACATGTCGCGATATCATGATAGTTTCCTTCCTTGCTTTCTTTCTGCTCCTTTGGTCACGATTTCGTGATATTTTCTCCTTTGTCCCTTCCTGTTTTCTTTGTCATGAAATCATGACATTTTCTCCTCTAGCCCTTCCTATTTTCTTTCGGTCACGATTTCGACATCTTGCATTCCTTCTCTTCATCCGACATGTCATGATTTCATGACATTTTCTTCTTATGCCTTCTCTCTACTATTTCGGTCATGATTTCGTGACATGTCGTGAAATCGTGACATTTTCTTCGGGCACCTTCCCTCTCCTGCTTCGGTCATGATTTCGTGACATGTCATGAAATCATGACATTTTTGCGCCGCGCCTTCTCTCTCCTTCTTGAGTCATGAAAACGTGACATGTCGTGATATCGTGACACTTTTCTCTGTCACGATATCGTGACATCAAAGCAAACACTTAGAATTTTTTTTTTGATGCAAGATTGCTCTATTGCCATCGGATGCTCCTGCATCAGACACCCGGGGTGGATTGAGAAGTGTCCTTCACTTCTGTATTGTTGGAGGAAGACCCAAGTGGTCGACCTCTACTTTTGACAACCAAGTTGCATCTTCGATAGGCCTGCCCTTCCACTTGACCAGATATTCAGAATACTGCCTGTTCCTGGTACTTCTGCCTGCTCGAGTGTCTAGTATTTCCTCGATCTCGTCTATTGCTGGAGTAGATGTTGGAATACTCCACAACTCTGTACTTGGTGTCTCGCTACTGCCTCCTTCATGATATTCTACCAAATCTGCAATGTTAAAAATAGGTGATATGTTAAGGCCACTTGGCAATTCCACTTCATATGCATTGCCTGAATCCCATTTTCCTATAATTCGGCATGGTCCAAACTTCTTCATCTTCAGCTTGTTATAGGTTTTAGCAGGAAATCTTTCTTTTCTCAGATGGACCATGACTTCATCTCCCACTATGAATTCCTTGAACCATCGCTTCTGGTCTGCCCTTGTCTTATATTGGTTATTCATGCTAGTAATGTGCTTCTTCACTTCTTCATGCACGCTCTTCAGATGCTCTGCAAAGTCCTCAACCTCGGCACTACACCTTTCCCCTGTATCCATCTTCCTCAACTCAGAAGCATTCCTTGGACTGCTCCCATATACTATCTGGAATGGAGATTTGTTAGTACTCCTGTTGATAGAATTGTTGTATGCAAATTCTGCCTGTGGCAAAACCAAATCCCATCCCGTGGGCTTATCTCCTATCAAGCATCTCAATAGATTTCCCAGACTTCTATTCACCACCTCCGTTTGGCCATCAGTATGTGGGTGGTATGCAGAACTGAATTTCAAATCTGTCTTCAATTTCTTCCACAAGGTCCTCCAGAAATACCCCACAAACTTGGTATCTCTATCAGAAATGATACTCCTTGGTAGACCATGAAGTCGTACCACCTCTTTGAAAAATAAACCTGCAACGTGAACTGCGTCACTAGTTTTCTGGCAGGGGATAAAATGTGCCATCTTTGAAAACCTATCAACCACCACAAATATGGAGTCATTTCCCCGTTGTGTCCTTGGTAGACCAAGAATGAAATCCATGCTGACGTCCTCCCATGGTCTCTCTGGTACAGGTAATGGCTGATATAATCCAATGTTCTGGCTCACACCTTTCGCCATCTGGCATACTCTACAGCTTTGCACAAACCTCTTCACATCTTGCTGTAGTTGCGGCCAATAGTAGTTCTCACTAACCAGGGCAATGGTCTTATCCCGACCAAAATGTCCAGCCAGCCCTCCACTGTGTTTCTCCTTGACCATATTTTCCCTCATTGAACTCCTTGGAATGCATAATTGACCTCCTCTAAACAACATTCCATCTTGGATCAAAAAATCCAACCACTTGGTCCTGTCCAAAGTAACAGGTGCCAAGCAAGCCTTCCAGGCTTCTACAAAATCAGGATCTTCAGGGTACAAACCCTTCAATTCATCAAATCCTACCACTTCCACCTTCATTTTTGTCAACAAACACTGCCTTCTACTTAAGGCATCCGCAACTCTGTTTGACCTTCCGCTCCTGTGCTTCAACACAAAGGTATAACTCTGTAGAAACTCAACCCACTTCAGGTGCCTCTGATTTAGCTTCCCTTGGCTATTAATATACTGTAAGGCTTGATGATCAGTATATAGAACAAACTCTTTTGGCAACAAGTAATGTCGCCACTTCTTTAGAGCCTGAACTATAGCATAAAACTCTTGATCATAAACTGAATACTTCTTCCTAGCATCATTGAGTTTCTCACTAAAGTAAGCAATAGGTTTACCTTCTTGACTCAAAACAGCTCCTATGGCACTACCACTAGCATCACAATCTACCTGAAATACCTTATTAAAATCTGGAAGTGCCAAAATAGGTTGCTCTGTAACCTTCTTCTTCAACATATCAAAGCTCTTATCTGCTCCTAAGGTCCACTTAAATTCTTTCTTATCCCCTCTCATTGTTTCTGTAAGGGGTGCACAAATACTGCTGAAATTCCTAATGAATTTCCTGTAAAAACTTGCTAGACCATGAAATGATCTTACCTCAATCGTGCTTCTCGGGGTAGGCCATTCAATGATGGCTCTCACTTTTTTTGGGTCCATTTTTAGACCTTCGGCTGAGATGACAAATCCTAGGTACACTAACTCCTTCTTCACGAAATTACATTTCTTTAGATTAATTAACAACTGCTCCTCCCGCAGCTTCTCAAAAACCCTTCTGATATGCATCAGATGCTCTTCCAGGGTTCTGCTAAATATTAAAATATCATCCAAATAGACAATGACAAATTTGCCTAAAAATTCTTTCAATACCTCATTCATCAATCGCATGAATGTGCTTGGTGCATTGGTTAGCCCAAATGGCATGACCAACCATTCATACAAACCTTCTCTGGTCTTGAAGGTTGTCTTCCACTCATCTCCTTCTCTGACATGAATCTGATGATAACCACTCTTCAGATCAATCTTGGTGAAGTACTTGGCTCCACTCAAATAGTCCATAATGTCATCCATCCTTGGCAATGGAAATCTATACTTTATGGTGATCTTGTTAATGGCTCGAGAGTCGGTACACATTCTCCACTCTCCATATTTCTTTGGTGCTAGTACTGCAGGTACTGCACATGGACTCAAGCTCTCCCGAATCAGTCCCTTCTCCAGCAACTCTTGGACTTGCCTGTTCAGCTCTTCAATTTTTGTAGGAGTCATTCTATGTGCTGCCTTATTGGGTAAACTAGATCCTGGTACCAAATCAATATGGTGACTGATCTTCCTCACTAGTGGTAAACCCTCAGGCACATTATCAGATATAATGTCTAGAAATTCTTCTAACAGTCCTAAGACTTCTACAGGGGTATCCTTGCATTCTTCCTTCCTAACTCTAGGAACTAATGCATAGCACATATGCTCATGCTTTAAACTATCCAAAAATCTTCCCCCTTCAACTAAACAGATTCTAGCGCTGCTACATACCTTTTCGCTCGCCTCCTTCAAGGGCTTCAGCTTATGGCGCACTCCATTCTTCGTCACTGAGTAAGTGTTGGCGCGACCATCATGCACTGCACACCGATCAAACTGCCATGGCCTTCCCAACAACAAATGGCAAGCATCCATAGGCAGGATGTCACACAGGACCTCATCACAGTAATTCCCAATATTAAATTTCATCGAGCATTGCTCATTGACCAAAGCCCTATGGTCCTTCTTGTAACCATGCAATCCGATATGGATGCGGGTGTCTCCTCCTCTTTAACTGTAACTTAGTAACCATTTCTTTTGAGACCAAGTTATCAGTACTACCATTATCTATAATAATATTACAGACCTTACCCAAACTTCTGCACCTTGTGCGAAACAGGCTCCTCCTCTGGTCTGATCCTTTCTCCTCATTCAACAGGGTCCTCCTAGTGACCATAACTTCTCCTCTCTCTACCTCCTTAGAATGTTCTGATTCAGCACCTTCATCTGCTACAACAGCTCTGGCAAGACCCTCAAGTCTCTTATTCATCCTTTCTCGGTGTTGTGGACACTCGTATGCTCGATGTCCTTCTTCGCCACAGTGGAAACAGGTTCCATGAAATCCTCCTCTTCCAAATCCACATCCAGATCTACCTCTCCCTCTTGGGTAACCATTGTTCTGATTACGGGGTTGGTAGGTGTTCCCCTCTTTCTGCTCTTGGGTATTACTGGTCTCACCAGCCTTCTTCTGATCCTTATATTTTTCTCCATTGGTCCTTCCACCAGTTCTTCCACCATGACCTCTTCCTCTTTGCTTGCTCTCAAACCTTCTATTCAGCTTCTCTTCAACCCTCAGGGCAAACTGGTAAGCATCCTCTATGGTGGTCATCCTGACCAGACTTAACTCCTCTTGAATACTTGCTCGTAACCCATTAATATAACGGGCTACCTTCTCCTTGTTGGCCTCTGAATGGCCTATTCTGATTACAATTTTATAAAACTCCTCTGTGTATTCTTTAACAGACTTACTTGATTGCCTCAAACCTTGCATTTTCTTTAGCAGATCCAACTCATAGTCACCTGGGATGAACTGCCTCTTCAACTTCTCTAACATTCTATCCCATCTGGTTATTCTCTCCTTTCCTCTTCTATTTCTTTCTAGCTGCACTCCCTTCCACCATATGCTGGCATGACCCTTCAACTTGGTCTTAGCAAACTTGACCCTATCAGGATCTTCAACCTCCTCATACTCAAAGTATTCTTCCAAATCATTGATCCAATCAATCAACTCCTCTGGATCAAGATTTCTAGAATACGTAGAAACCTCCATCTTCGATCTCTTTCCAATCTGAGATATGGCTCTGTATAACCTGGCTTGTGCAGGATCTACAGCCTCTTCTTCTTCCTCAAACTGGTCCTCTTCTTCTTCAACTTCATCTTCACTTCCTTCTTCTCCTCTAGGTTCAAGCCCTCTGCGTAGCTCCTCTTGCAGGGCCTGAACTTGCCTCTGCAAAGCTCTGAAATCTTCTACTGGCACCATATTTCTTCCACCACCATGGTTTCTTCATGGAGGCATTCTACTTCACTCTCTTCTCACAACCCTTCCATAGATCCTGGTGCAAGCTGCCTCACTTTCGATGATCTGCTCACACACTCAGGAACTCTCGCTCTGATACCACTTGATGGGGACACAGAGAATCGCTCAAACTCTCATTCATTAAACTTCAAAAGAAATTACAATACTAGCCCGTAGGCATAGTTTCTTGCTCAGACACTTGATCCCCCCTTCTAAAAATCACCCTCTAGGCCATTAATGACCCACCTGGAAGAATACATCCTTCCTATCTAAAAAGTCGGCCCTTCCTCCGCCTTTGTGACTGAACCTTCACATCCTTTCCCTAACTGGCAACTACCATCGGGTTAGCCATGAAAACATGCATTGATGAGCCGTCTGAACGTCTCTGACCTTTGGGCACAGCCTTCGAGTGGCCGCCATGCTCAACAAGCTTATCGGGCAAGAAATCATGCATAAATGAGGCCTTGACCGCCTCGAGAAACACCATCTGGGAACGTGGGCCTTTTCGAATCGTGAACCAACAGTATGTCGCGATATCATGACATTTTTCTTCCTCGTTGCCTTTCTCTCCTTCGGGTCGCGATATCACGACATGTCGCGATATCACGACATCTTTCCTTTTTGGCTCTTCTTTCTCCCTTTCGATCATGAAATCGTGACATGTCACGATATCATGACATCTTTCCTCTCTGCTTTCTCTTCGCCTCTTTGGGTCACAAAATCATGACATGTCACGATATCATGACATCTTTGCTCTCTGCTTTCTCTTCGCCTCTTGGGTCACGAAATCATGACATGTCGCGATATCATGACATCTTTGCTCTCTGCTCTCTCTCTCTGCTTTGGGTCACGAAATCGTGACATGTCACGATATCATGACAGCTTTACCTTCCGCTTTCGCTCTCTACTTTGGGTCGTGACATGTCACGATATCGTGATAATTTCCTTCCTTGCTTTCTTTCTTCTCCTTCGGTCATGATTTCGTGACATGTCATGAAATCGTGACATTTTCTTCTCTGTCCCTTCCTATTTTCTTTCGGTCATGATTTCGTGACATGTCGTGAAATCGTGACATTTTCTCCTCTGGCCCTTCTTGTTTTCTTTCGGTCGTGATTTCGTGACATGTCATGAAATCATGACATTTTCTCCTCTGGCCCTTCTTGTTTTCTTTCGGTCGTGATTTCATGACATGTCGCGATTTCGTGACATTTTTCTTCGGATGCCCTCTCTCTCTTATTTCGGTCATGATTTCGTGACATTTTTCTTCTTACGCCTTCTCTCTCTTGTTTCGGTCATGATTTCATGACATGTCATGAAATCGTGACATTTTCTTTGGGCACCTTCCCTCTCCTGCTTCGGTCGTGATTTCGTGACATGTCACGAAATCGTGACATTTTTGCGCCGCACCTTCTCTCTCCTTCCTGAGTCGCAAAAATGTGACATGTCGCGATATCGCGACACTTTTCTCTGTCATGATATCGTGACATCAAAGCAAACACTTAGAATTTTTTTTTTGTTGATGCA
>JAQPPZ010016734.1:0-228106 GCA_028583015.1 Wollemia nobilis
AAAAAGAGGAAGAAAAACACTCCAAAGCAGGCCTAGAATGGCATCTCGCCTTCAGCACTGCAACTCTGCTCGTAGTGGTTTTCGACCCTTGTATCTGTCCTCGACCTTTGCTTTTAAACCCTCTGGCAATGCTCTCTATTTTGCCCTGTGATGCTTCGCTTCATCTCCCAGATCGCTTCGTTTCACCTTCCCTACCTTTCCGTTGCTTTTGAATTTATGCTCAACTTTGAGACACTTGATCTTCTCTATGAACTGTAACGCTTCACGACACTTTTTCACTTGGCATCATCTCACTGCTTCCTATCGTGAAATTGTGACACTTTTTCATTCGACATCATCCTACTACTTTCTATCATGAAATCGTGACACTTTTTCTCTCCGTACCACTTTGGTTGCTCTCTGTTGCGAAATCGTGACACTTTTTAATTTTGGGCTATCTCACTGCTTTCTGTCGTGAAATCATGACACTTTTTCATTTCGTACAACTTTGCTACTTTCTATCATGAAATTGCAACACTTTTTCATTTGGCATCATCCTACTACTTTCTATCGTGAAATTGCGACACTTTTTCATTTCGTACAACTTTGCTACTTTCTGTCGTGAAATCGCGACACCTTTTCATTTGGTATCACCTCGCTGCTTTTTGTCACGAAAACGTGACACTTTTTCTCTCCGTACCACTTTGCTACTTTCTATCGTGAAATCGTGACACCTTTTCATTTTGGGCTGTCTCACTACTTTCTATCGCAAAATCATGACACTTTTTCATTCTATTCACTTTAGCTGCTCCAAGTCGCGAAAACGTGACATGTCACAATATCGTGACATTTTTTATCCTTCGCCCTTCATCTCGTCTTCAAGTCGCGAAATGGCGACATGTCGTAATATCGTGACAACTTTGCATTGAATCTTCTCTTGCTGCCTTCGACCGTGATTTCGTGACATGTCGCGATATCGTGACATTTTCCATTTTGCTGCATTTTGTTACTCCTGGCCATGAAAACGTGACATGTCACGAAATCACAAAACTTTTCTGTTTCGTTGCACTTCACTTGTCTAAGCCGTGAAAACATGACTTGTCGCGATATCGTGACACTTTCTTTTTCTCAGCAATGATAGAGCAACACATCGCAAAATCGTGACAACTTTTCTTTTCTTAGCAACGACAGAGCAACACATCGCGAAATCGTGACAACTTTTCTTTTCTCAGTAGCGACAGAGCAACATGTCACGAAATCGTGACAACTTTTCTTTTCTGGCCGCAACAGAGCAACATGTCGTGAAATCACGACAAATTTTCTTTTCTGGCCACGACGGAGCAACATGTCGCGATATCACGACATTTTTTCATTTTGTGATATTTTGCCTTTTTCCTTGATTTTTAGCATCTGGGTCACTGAGATCTTCTTTGAAAGTATGCAAAAAATGTGGGTCCCCAATTTTGGGGTGTGTTGTGGATAGCCACAACATGTTGTTTGATATGCTCCTGTTGATTGAGTTTTGGTTTCACTTCCATCCACTATAGACCATAGATCCTCTATAGTTAATATAGCTTTCATCTTAGTCTTTCATGTAGAATAATTTGAACCTTTGAGCAATTGGCTCTTAGTGAGATACTTGTGCATCATGGCCATGGTGAAGGTTTCAAATTAATAGGACTAAGATGGTTGTATCTTTCACTATACCCTAAAAAGAGTATATGGAAGATGCTTAATTTGCTTCTATAAGATATTTAATGGCACCTGCCTTAACACCCTTAACAAGGGATAAAATTTTTGAGTATTTTAAGCCAAACAAATAGAGCAAATTAAAGGGGTAGGTTTTGAAAGACTTATGATTGTGCTCTCTAGGATATTTAATGGCACCTGTCTTAACACTCTTCAAGAAGGATGGAAATTATGAGGAAAATAAGCCAAACAAAGAGAGTTAATCAAGGTGTTTTGAATTTTGACTTTTGATGGGGAATAAAATTGACTTTGTTTTAACCTGTGCAAGGTGTAGCACGATTTGGAGTGAAGTTTGGGTTTTGTGAAATGCTCCTTCAATTTTCTATCTAATTGTTTAATTGCACACATAAAACATGATAGTTAGTGTAATAATAAAAAACAAGAGAGCAACCCAAATTATTATCACTCTAGGTGTCCGATGCAACCAAAAATGCACCTAGTATTGTAAATTTTTAAGAGAAGGTGTCGAGTTCAATCGAGAATACACCTTTATTGCTTTGAAATATCCCACCTTTCTCTTTACAATTTTGCAAAAAAATAGAATCACAAGATATGACTTCTATCCCCCCTTAATTTTTACAAAATTGAAAAATTAGAGCACTCCTTTCAAGACAAGTTGACACACGACCCACATTTGAAAGGCTTCCAGACCAGTCGACACACAACTTTGGTTTTTTCCTTCCACACTCAAGCATGAGGAGAAAAAAAATAGGATTGAATAGATCTCAAGTTTACAACAAAAAATTGCTATTTTATGTTTTATGTCTCCTTTCTTGAAGGAGAGAACAAAAGCAAAGTTTGAAGTTTTGTGAAAAATGAGATGACCTTTATGCTTCCTCAATCATGGCATGCTATGTGTTTTGCAATAGAATTGTTGAGTTTCTATGTCTTATATCTCCAAAAATGAATGAAGAAAACTATAGAACTTCTGTGGAGTTTATTACAAAAAAATGTTGAAGCAGGTTTTCAAAATTTTCCAAAAAGAGGTTCCTATGTTTCTTTTGTCTCCAATTGAGAGAAAACACTATTTGATTTTTGGAACATTTAAGGCAAAAAAAAATTTTGGATTTCAAGTTCTCTAAGTTTGATAAAGCAAAAAAAATATGTATTTAAGATGAAATTTCTATAATTTAGGAAAAAAATGGAAAAAAATGGTTCAATTTGATTAAAAATTGAATATTTTATGCCAATTTGAAAATAAATTATAAAAAAAATCAAAAAATAATATTTTTAATGCTGAAAAAACTATAGAAAATTAAAAAATTTGGAAAAAAAATTATGAAATCGATTAAAAAACTTTGTATTTGGAGGCGTTGGGAATCGAACTGGTGCCTCCATGGATTCTAGGCGACCGTGCTAGCCAACCGAGCCACCATCTAGTTGGAAATGTCTTCAGTGTGGCTGCAACTTGAGGTGGCCATGGTGGTGATGAGCCTTTTACACCTCTTGCCCCATATATATATGGATGGGATGATCAGATCTTCCAATATGGGATAATGACTATCACCCCTCAATCACCCTCCTGCCCCTTAACCCCTGGCCCTATCATTGAAGTAAGGGGGTCTGATAAACCATCCCCCATTCCTCGCGTACAAGAATCAACAGTTTAAGCCCCATTCATTGGGTTCATTAAGGGGGTGTAAGCCCCTGGGAATGAATAACCAGATGGAATGAATGGCCCGATAACTAGTAATAGAATCCCACATGCATCCCAAAATGGGATCCATAAGGCTTTATAAGCCGCAACACTCCCATCCAACATTGATTGCCTACAAGCAATCGACAAGTCTTGCCCACCCTTTTTGGACACCGCCACGTGGCACCAGGGGTGGGCCTAGTCAAGTCCAAGTCAATTCCAAGTTAGTCTTATCGTCCAGTGGTTGTCCACCATGTGTCGAGTCTGAGTCAGTCCTTTGGTCCAGTCAACATCCAGGTGGTGTGTGGTCGCTGTGCCATGTGTCACCTAGTAAATGGTCTAGGTTGTGCCTCGGGGTGCATGTAGTCCAAATATCATTAGATCTCACCACTTATCGCATCGTAATTAGTCAATTTTGGTGATCATAGGGCCTCCTACACTTGTAGATCCTGAGGTGGTCGGGGATCGAAGAGCACTGCTGCCCTCTCAGATCTTGAGGTCATGGGCCATGTGTGCAGCCAGATGGGAGGTGAGGGTGCTCCTACCCTCTTGGTCCTCCTAGATATGTGGAGGTCACATGGGTCTACGGGCATGCCTATGGGTCTACACAATGCGTGCGGGCCTGGAGAGCCTACGCAATAACTTACGAGGCCAATAGGCTATTGTAGGGGTTCCAGTGGGCCTGTGCGATGTGTGCGGGCCTGGTGAGCTTGCACATCATGTGTGGGTCTTGGAGGGCCTACGCATCGCCTACGTGGGAGTCAACAAGGAGAAGTCAACACAGATTCCAAGTAACCAGGTGGAACAAGCGATGCTCGTGTTATCCACCCCAGTAAGGATATCAATGATGTAAAATGAACAAGAATTAGATTAGGAAATAATAAATCGAACATTAAGATTTGCCATTAACTTCAAAGTATAAATAGGTTACAAAATAGATTATTTAACAACTTAACATTAGAAGCACTAACATCGTTTAATAATAGATTATTCTAACAAACTAACTAAATATCATAAGATATTTATTTATTAACCATAGTAACTAGAAAGTAATTTGTAGCATAGTAACTATCTCCTATGGTAGAAAAGTAAATGTAATAACATATGTAGTATAATGCAATATACTACCTATTTTACCCTAACACATTGGACAATGAATTCAGGCAAAGGTCAAACTCAAGTCAGAATACTTAGGGTAGATGGATGGAACCTACCCCATTAGATGTTGCTTTTTAAATATTTTGGTCGGGCCTGCATGCCCAGTTTTTTTTCTTTGTTTATCCATGCAGGCCTGCGTGCCCAACTTTTATCTCTATTTGGTTTATATATCTGGGTTTGTATAGCTAGTACATGTTTGTTTGGGTGTAGGTAGTTGTGTCTAAGGGTTGATTGGATTTAATTTTTGAAGTGTCCTCAGTACCCGAGTGGTTGAATATTAGCTTCTTTTTGTTATAAGGTTTGGAGGTTCTTTCAAAACTCCTTTTGTCCAACTAATCAAAAAAATATATCTATATATGTGCTTAAATTAACATCTATCCATTAATTGAGGGTGATACATCATATGGCATTTATCAATGTAATCCCACAGTCTTAAACATCAAGCTCCAATCAAAGACTTACAATCAACAATCCTAGAAAGGGGTACCCAACCAACACAGAGAAAATGACTCAATAAAAGAAAACTAAATCCAATCACTCTACCAACATCAAAAAGTGAAAAATTTTGCACTAAAGGAAACAACCTAAAAACCCAAAAGATGCGGTCAAAAATAATCCTTGAGGTAACGATATCCATAAATAAAATAATAAATGACCATATACGAAACAAAATACCACAAAAAAAATTGCCTAGAAAAAAAGTTTCAAAAATGAAATAAAATCAACCCACAAATGCATGTGGGTCATAGTCCTCCGTGGAATGCTACCAAAGCATTCCCCAATCCCTAGAACTATTGAATTCCAATGAAGAAAGGAGTGTCATCCAAAAAATTTGAAATACCTACCTTCAAATGGGCCCCTAATAGGCATTAATGGAATTCCACACTTGAAATTTAAATCCACAATCAGATTTGAATCCCATATAAAAGAGATTTAAATCTAAAAACAACTACAGGATCCTCTTTCCACCCAACGATAACCAGGAAAACAAGAACATCTATAGCACCAAAGGCGATGCAAAACTGAAAACTAGGAAAGAACCAGGAGTTCAAAATCTGGCAATAATAAGAAAAACACAAAATAACAGCTAGGATCGAGAAAATAATCACAAAAATATCTACAACTCAAATCACATCCAGCAACATCTCATTCACCCTGGGTGGGGAGATTTTAAAAGCATTCAATCTGAGTTATCTACTACCACACCTAATACTCATTTTTTTTTTAGATCAAAATTAGGGTGGGTCCCAATGGCCACATTAGAGTTGAACTCCCTCTTATTAGGTCTTCCCACTTTTCTTTTAACTCCTATGACACTACAAGACTTTCTATATCTTGGTTTTAGGGTCTGGGCAACCCTTCTCTAGAATAGGGCCAAGGGAGGCTATTGGAGTTTCTAGTCTTTTCTACAACACAAATTCCTCTATAGAAATAAAAGTAAAGGAGTTTTGAAGAGTAAAATAAAACTGGTTTACCTTAGGGAGTTGGGAATTTACTTCTTGTATAACCTCCAATCTCTTAATTGGTTTCCTATTCAGCTCCTCAATACTATCAAACAAAATATATGGATGAGAATTATTCTCCTAAATCTCCTTACTAGGACCAACTTGAGTTTCAGCCTTGACAGAGTAATTAGAAATAGTCTCCTTACTCAAAGCACCAAGAGCTTCAACCTCATCAAACATAAAAGGAGCAGGCTCTTTACCTTTTGCATTTTTGCAAAATTTCTTTGTGATGATTACACAATGACACTGAGAGGGGGGGTGAATCAGTGTAGCTATTAATTTTTATATCTACAGCATTTAATATGAAATAAAGAGAACTTGACAACTGAAAAACAACTTGAACAAGAGAGCACACCACAACACTCAATATACCGAGGTTCACCAATTTGGCTACTCCTCAAAAATGACCGCTTGGACTCCAATCCAAATCCACCTTTGCAAAATCAATTTTACAAATACTTTACCAAAGATCAACCGGAAGGAGCACCAACCCCCGTAATTTTTTGTCGCAACAGATGGAGCACCAACTCCTAGTGCCAAGCACCAACTTGGACTGCAATTCTGATCAATTTAGAATGACATAAAAATGTCTTCACTTCATGCACGACCCTGACTGGTCTCGCAATTAACCCAACTCTACACACTCTCACGGCTCTGCTTATTTTTCTCTTGATTCTTTTCTAACCCTCCTTTTACAAGCAATTTCTCTCTAACAAGAGCAACATCTTCTCTCGTACGACTATTCTTTTATAACCTTTCAATCCTACATGCAATCGAATCATATACCCAACCGTTCGAATTCTTTTCTCCCGCAAATAAGTGGTCGTTCGAAACGACCGTTCGAAACCCCGCAATACGGCGTTTCGATTTCTTGTAGTATGGCTGTTTTGAATGCTGCAAACATATCTTCTCGAAAAGCATATCTTGATCCTTCATATTCGGCTCTTTGAAGACAAGCAAAATGTCCTGTTCGATTCCATGAGTGCGACCGTTCGAAAGCTGTAAAAAGACTTTTCGAAAACCTTTCGATACTTTATATTTGATTCTTCGAATACATGCAAACGGCTGTTCGAATGCATGACTGACACTTGTCAATCAGAATCGCAGATCCGACATCGCTACATTTTACGTAATCGGTCCGCATGATTTTCCCGTCTCGCTTTTTCCGACACGTGTCACCTTGCATGCTCCTACGGGTTTTACCCCGCGATCGTTACCTGTCGCGATATCGCGACACTTTTTGAAGCCGCACACTTCATGCCCTTGCCGTCGCGAAATCGTGACCATTTTGGCTTTGACAGCTTTCCTTTTGTTCATGTCGCGATATCGCGACACTTAGAACTTTTGCTGACGTCATCCTTAAGCATGTCGCGAAATCGCGACCGTTTTGGCTCTTGGAAGCTTTCCCTGCAACATGATTTATGAAATCACGATCTTACCTTTCACTTTCTCTCTCCTCTGCCATGTCATGATATCGCGACAAATTGGCATGCACTTTCTCTCTCGGAATGTCGCGAAATCGTGACAATCTTCCTTGCGCTTTCTCTCTTTTGTCGCGATATCGCGACACATTTTCTCTCTCCTCACGAAAACTCGACATGTCACGAAATCGTGACATTTTCTTTTTTTTTCTCTCTACATGTCGCAATCACGATAAAACATGTCGCGATATCGCGACAGTTTTCTTCCTTGTCTCTTTCTCGCCAGTTTTTGAATCTGGGTCACCTTGTTTTCCTTGAAACTTTCCGCACTTGATCTCGACCGACCTCCGAACCGCATCAATCGCATCAATCTGTCCGTGTTGACAACAATGACAATACTTTTGCAATGCTTTTGCTGCACCTTGCTCAACAATCTCCCCTTTGGAATTGTTGGCAACACACTCGCAACCTTGCTTAATTTCTTCTCCCCCTTTGCCAATAATACCAAAGGGCTGCCGTAGACTCCCCCGAGTCTATGCACAACATTCTCGTACTTAAAAAGTTTGAATGCTCCCCCCGAGAATGTGTTTCCCATAGCTAGTCGATGCTTGGGTGGTGTGACTACTCCCAACTTCTTTCGAAGGTATTCAAATACTTCCTTTGGCAAAGGTTTTGTGAATATATCAGCCTACTTGCTCTCGTAGTTGGAACAAAATCCAATTTAACCTCTCCTTCGCAACTTTATCCTTCAAGAAATGATATCGGATTGCAATATGTTTGGTTCTTGAATGCATTATTGAATTCTTGGATATGTTGATAGCACTAATGTTATCACATTTAATTGAAATTGGCTCTTTGAAATGAATACCAAGATCTTTCAACGTTTGTCTCATCCATAATATCCGAGTACAGCATGTTGTTGCCGCAATGTATTCTCGCCTCCGCAGTGGATAGAGATACCGATTCTTGTTTCTTGTCGTGCCATGCTACCACCTGTCACCAAGATAAAATGCTCCTCCACTTGTGCTCTTTCTCGTCATCAATACATCCTCGCCCAATCTGCATCGTAATATGCAATCAAAGTGAAATCTTTACCTTTTGGGTACCACAACCCATAATCCATAGTGCCCTTGAGATATCTCGAAGATCCTCTTTACAACTGCTACATGAGTTTCTTTGGGACCGGCCTCGAAATCTTGCAACCATACATACCGCTTGTAATATATCCGGTCTAGTGGTCGTTAAATACAAGCAGCTTCCAATCATAGACCCGTACATTGTTTGATCTACATCCGGGGATTTATCATCCTTGCTCAACTTGGCACTCGTTGTCATAGGAGTGCCGACCGGTTTATCGTCTTCCATTGTGAACTTTTTCAGCATTTCTTTTACATATTTAACTTGAGAAATAAAAATGCCTTTTTCATTTTGATTGACCTCGCAATCCTAAGAAATAAGAAAGTTCACCAATCATTGACATCTCAAATTCTTTTTTCATTTTAATTGATATGTCTTTGCAAGTATTCATCCATGTCGCCGCCAAATATTATGTCATCTACATAAACAACAAGAACAATAAGATGACCCTTCTCTGCTTTGACATATAAGTTGCTATCCACCAAACCTTTCTTAAACCCTTGTTTAATTAGATAATTATCCAAACCTTGCATACCATGCTCTGGGTGCCTCGTTTTAATCCATATAAAGCTTTCTTTAACCTCCAAACAAAATCTGGATTGTCACCAAGTTGGAAGCCATCTCGGTTGTTCAATGTAAACCTCTTCTTCCAGCTTTTCCATTCAAAAATGCTGATTTTACATCCATTTGATATACTTTGAAGTTTTTATGAACTCGCTAATGCCGTAAACATTCCGATTGCCTCTAGTCCTGCTACCGGTGCAAAAGTTTCTTCAAAATCAATGCCTTCAACCTCGAGCATAGCCTTTACATACCAATCTTGCCTTATTTCTCGACAACCTCGCCCATCTTCATTCAATTTATTTCTAAAAACCCATTTAGTGCCAATTATGTTTTTATTTGTTGGTCTAGGTACTAATTCCTGTGTATTGTTTTTCTCTATCTCGATCTAGTTCTTCATTGATTGCCTTCATCCAACTTTCATCGTTGCTTGCTTCAAGAACATTTTTAGGTTCAATACTAGATAACGGAGAATAGTTCCTCACCGCTGTTCTTCTTGTCCGAATACCATCCGTGGGATCCCCAATAACTGCTCACTTGGATGATTTTTCTCGCCAGCTTGCCTGCTTTAAATTTCCTGTTTTCTTCTTCTTCAGCATTCGGCTTTTACACCATCCTGGATCAATTTTCTTGATTCTTCTCTGTTTCTTTTTCATCATCACCTTCAATGACTTCTTCATACATAGGGTAGTTTTCTTGATAAGTAGTTTCTTGTTCTCTACCTTCATCAACTTTCACATCAAGCACTTTCAACAATTTTCTTCAACCTCTTGTTGTAACATGTGTAGGCCTTGCTTTTTGTTGAGTAACCAAGAAAGATACCTTCATCACTCTATCTTCAAATTTACCGAGGTTATCTTCATCCGTTTTATGTAGCACTTGCCGCCAAATACTTTGAAATGTCTTGTTGTTGCCTTTCTCGCCAAACCACAACTCATAAGGTGTTTTGCTTTCATGTGGTCTCAAGATGCACCTGTTTTGAATGTAAACCGCAGTATGGACTCGCCTCTTTCCAAAATCTGTCACCTATTTTGTTTTCTCGCCAGCATTGTCCTTGCCATTTCCCGCACTGTTCTATTCTTCCTTTCTACAACACCATTCTCGCCGAGGTGTCCTAGCCGCTGAAAACCGTCTTCTTATCCCATGTTTTTGACAAGTATTCTCGCAAATTCTTCGGAGATAAACTCTCCTCCCCCGTCTGATCTTAGGCATTTAATTCTTTTTCCCCGATTGATTCTCAACAAGATTTTTGAAGGTTTTAAACATCTCAAAGGCTTCCGACTTGAGTTTCATAAATAGTACCCATGTCATTCTTGAGTAGTCATCTATACACAAGCATAAAATATTTGTGTCCATTTATGCTTTCAGCTCTCATGGGTCCACATAGATCAGATGTGAATTAGTTCTAATGGCTTGCTAGTGAAGTATTCTTTTGCTTTGAAAGTGGCTCTGGTTTGTTTTCCCTTTTGGCATGACTCACAGATGCTATTTACAGTTTTGCCAATGTTTGGTATATCTCTCGATCGCTTCTTTTGAACCGATTTTTGCCGATTGTCAAAACTAATATGCCCAAGCCTCTTGTGCCATAGCCGCTTTTCATCTTCCCGTCCAATCAAGCATGTTCCTTCTGCAGCTTTCGAAAGTGTATACAGATTTCCGGAAGTTCTCAGTCCAGTGGCTATTAACTTTCCATTTTTTGTCTTTCTTACTTCACAGCCCTCCTTCTTGAAGATTACATCATGACCTCTGTCACATATTTGACTTACACTTAGCAAGTTATGCTTCAGGCCAATTACAAACAAGACTTCTTTTGATTTTATATTGCCATCACTTATCTTGACTGATCCCTTTCCAACAATCTTTGCTCCATCATTATTTCCAAATTTCACATAACCACCTTCATAATTCCGTAAATTCTCAAACTTTTGCTTGTCACCTCGTCATGTGACTCGGAACAACCACTGTCAAGTATCCAAGGTGCTGATTTGTTCTGAGCTTTAAAAGTAGTCTGGACAATCAAAGATTCCTTTTCTTTCCATTCTGGTTTGATAGCAGATTTTGCTACTTGTTTTGCCTTTGTCCTTTCATTAGCATGTGCCTGTTTTTCAGAAATTTCTGGTTTTGTTTCAACCCACTTGGCCGAGATTTTCTACCCCGATAATTATTTGATGCAAAAGTGCTTCTCAGCTTCTAGCAATATGTCCAAAATTATGACAATTATAACATTCAACCGCATAATTCATTAAAGGAGAAAAAACATTTCTGCCGGTAAAATTCCTTTGAGATACATTATGCCTGCAATCTGAAATCTTATGGCCATAAGCATTGCATTTAAAACAATAACCATAAAATGCATGATTAAACCTGGGTGCCGGTATTTGCAAGTTTGAAGTAGGAGCCATGACTCTTCTCCTCCTCGGATGTGTGACTTTTGTGAATCCATCTTTGTCAGTATTCTTCTTGAATCTGGCATTATTGTTTTCTTTTGCATGATTTTGTTTTTCTCGGTTCAACCCCGATCTTTTCTTCTTTCTTTATGGGTTCTATATTCAAGTTCTTTGAATCCTTTGAAGATTCTCCTTCATCAAAGCCTAAACCAAATTTGATGCCGAAGGCCTTTGGTTATTTAACATTTTATCCAAATTTTACAAGTACTTTCTTCAAACTTATGAAAACAGCTTAATTTTCTATTCATCTCCTCTAACCGCATCCTTAACATAACAATGTCTTCCTCTAGCTTGCCGCATTCAACTCGTCTTTACAGCTTAATTGTTCATCAAGAACTTCGGACATTTTCTTGAATTCCTCTCGTCTCGTATTTTCAGATTGTTTATTATGTCTCTGGCATTCTCTAATTTCTTTGAAAATTTTTTATTCTTCTTCCTTTCTCGCACTCAACTCTTCAAGTGCAAGCAACCAATTCTCCTTCCAAATACACTTCACCTTCATCCTTGGAATTTTCATCACCTTCCCCGATTTTCCTCTCGTTCTTTCTTCTTCAAGTGCCATGAACAGAGCTTCACCTCCTTCTTCTTCGTACTCCTCATCCGTGCTTTCTTCGAACCGCCGACATTCTTGGTTATGAAGCTTTTCTTCTTGAAGTTGTTCTTTCTGAAATTTTGTTTCTTCTTCCAACTACCTTTTTCTTGGTGTGAACCTTCACCATTTTTGGTTCTCTCCCGCATTGGACATTTGGCCGCAAAATGACCGACTCCTCCACAATTGAAGCATTTAAAAGGTAGCTTCCCTCTATATTTTCCTTTTCCTTTTGTGAGTTTTCGAACAAAATTGGCTTCTGTTTCATCCAAGTGTTCCTTCATCCTCGTATTCATGTTCAGCTTTTACATTCTTGTGTGCTTTAAAAGTTGCTTCTCTGTCTGTAGACTTGGTTTGTCCTATTCTCATTTCATATGCTGTCGGGGAACCATGCAACTCATCCATGCTGAAGTTGTTTAGATCTTTTGCCTCTTCTATTGCAGAGACTTTGGAGTTAAATATTTTGTGAAGTGTTCTGAGAACCTTTTTCACAACAACTGCATCATCAATTTCTTCACCGAGTCCTCTGATTGCATTAATAATTTCGTTGACTCTCAGAATATAAGTCTCTATGTTTTCATCTTCATTCATTTGCAGTGCTTCGAACTCGTGCTCGATGAGTTTGCAGCTTTGCTTCCTTAATCTTACCGTCTCCTTCATGGATGCTCTTCAGCTTTATCCCACATGTCTTTTGCTGATTTACAACTCATGACTCTTATCGCTTCACCGTCAACAAGCCCACACATTATGGCATTCTTAGCTTTGGAGTTGTTTTCAAATTTCTTTTTCTCAGCAAGTATCTCGTTGGAGGGGTAGTGGGTGCCGTGTATCCACTATCTACGTAATCCCAAATATCGTATCCCAATGCACTCGGATATGTTTGCATTCTCGAGTTTCCGTAAGGTGTAATTTGTTCCATCAAATAAGGGAGCTTTGTTGGATGAAAATCCTTCACCACCCGCCATTGTTTCTTCCAAGATCTCCTTAGCCGATTAAGCTTGTACAAGGAACCTTGCTCCGATACCAATTGATGTTTACACAATGACACTAAGAGGGGGGGTGAATTATTGTAGCTATTAATTTTTATATCTACAACATTTAATATGAAATAAAGAGAACTTGACAACCGAAAAACAACTTGAACAAGAGAGCACACCACAACACTCAATATACCGAGGTTCACCAATTTGGCTACTCCTCAAAAATGACTGCTTGGACTCCAATCCAAATCCAATCTTTGCAAAATCAATTTTACAAATATTTTACCAAAGATCAACCGGAAGGAGCACCAACCCCCGTAATTTTCTGCCGCAATGGATGGAGCACCAACTCCTAGTACCAAGCACCAACTTGGACTGCAATTTTGATCAATTTAGAATGACATAAAAATGTCTTCACTTCATGCACGACCCTGACTGGTCTGCAATTAACCCAACTCTACACACTCTCACGGCTCGGCTTATTTTTCTCTTGATTCTTTTCTAACCCTCCTTTTACAAGGAATTTCTCTCTAACAACAAGCAACATCTTCTCTCGTACGACTATTCTTTTATAACCTTTCAATCCTACATGCAATCGAATCATATACCCAACCGTTCGAATCTCTTTTCTCCTCGCAAATAAGTGGCCGTTCAGAAATGACCGTTCGAAACCCTGCAATACGGCGTTTCGATTTCTTGTAGTATGGCTATTTTGAATGCTGCAAACATATCTTCTCGAAAAGCATATCTTGATCCTTCATATTCGGCTCTTTGAAGACAAGCAAAATGTCTGTTCGATTCCATGAGTGCGACCGTTCGAAAGCTGTAAAAAGACTTTTCGAAAACCTTTCGATACTTTATATTTGATTCTTCGAATACATGCAAACGGCTGTTCGAATGCATGACTGACACTTGTCAATCTGTAACTGCAGATCTGACATCAGTTACATTTTACGTAACTGGCTGCATGATTTTCCTGTCTGCTTTTTTCGACACGTGTCACCTTGCATGCTCCTGCGGGTTTTACCTGCCAGACTGTTACCTGTCGCGATATCGCGACACTTTTTGAAGCCACACACTTCATGCCCTTGCTGTCGCGAAATCGCGACCATTTTGGCTTTGACAGCTTTCCTTCGTTCATGTCGCGATATCGCGACACTTAGAACTTTTGCTGACGTCATCCTTAAGCATGTCGCGAAATCGCGACCGTTTTGGCTCTTGGAAGCTTTCCCCGCCATCTTGTCGCGATATCGCGACACTTTCAACATTTGCCGACGTCATCCTTAAGCATGTCGCGAAATCGACCGCGAAGCTCGATGTTTCTCATCCTTAAGCATGTCGCGAAATCGCGACGTTTACCTTTCACTTTCTCTCTCCTCTGCCATGTCGCGATATCACGACAAATTGGCATGCACTTTCTCTCTCCTCAGGCAATGTCGCGAAATCGCGACAATCTTCCTTGCGCTTTCTCTCTTCAGTTTTGTCGCGATATCGCGACACATTTTCTCTCTCCTTAGCGAAAACTCGACATGTCACGAAATCGTGACAGTTTGGCTCGCATCTTCTCTCTCCTCGGACATGTCGCGAAATCGCGACAGTTTTGCTCGCATCTTCTCTCTCCTCGACCATGTCGCGAAATCGTGACAGAAAACATGTCGCGATATCGCGACACTTTTCTTCCTTGTCTCTTTCTCGCCAGTTTTTGAATCTGGGTCACCTCTGTTTTCCTTGAAACTTTCATCGCACTTGATCTGACTGACCTCTGAACTGCATCAACTGCATCAATCTGACTATGTTGACAACAATGACAATACTTTTGCAATGCTTTTGCTGCACCTTGCTCAACACTTTGGCACCTACCTATCCCTAGTATTCTTGTGGACCGCTAACTTGCTCAAAGCTTTAGGATGTAGAAGAAAAAAGTTTTTCTAATGTCCATCTTTCCTACATTCTTGGAAAAATTGGGGCGTATTTTAATAATCAATGACCTAAATATAAGTACCCATATGAGAATTGAGTTCAACATAACTCATAAGTTCTTTATCAATATCTACAATTACACACATTTTGGCATAGAGCATCTGAGACATAGAAATGGTAGTCTGATCCAAGGAAACCAAGTCTCCAATAGTTTTTTCCACAACATGAAAGATGCTCTCATGCCAAATATGGAGAGGAAAATCCAAAAACTTAACCCAAAGTAGAACAAGGTTAATACTCTACATCAAAGGATTAAAATTTGATCCCCATTTATGCAGAAATAAACCCCACTTGCCAAATAACCACGAACCTCCTTCCAACATCAGTTTGGAGCCCTCCCTACAATTGATCCTGATGAGAAAAAAATTTCTTGGGATGGCCATGATTTCTAGAGACCTAAAAGGTCTCAATGATTTCTTACATATATATATATATTAAAATTATTAGAGAAAATTATTTTAAGAATATGTTATTTTATAAAAATATATCATTTTATTATTTTTTGGATTAGTTGGACGAAAGAAGTTTTGAAAGGATCTCCAAACCTTATAACAAAAAGAAGCTAATCTCCAGCCATTAGGATACTGAGGATACTTCAAAAATTAAAGCCAACCAGCCCTTGGACACAACTACCTAAACCCAAAAAAATATCTACTAGCCAAACAAACAATGATACATAAGCTAAATAGAGATAAAAGCTAGGCACGTAGGTCGGATGGGTAAACAAAGACAAAAAACTAGGTAGACAAGCCCAACCAAAACATTTAAAAAGTAACATCTAATGGGGAGGGTTCTAGCCACACACCCTAACAATTCTAACTCGATTTTGATCTTTGCCTAAATTCATTGTCCAACGATCTAAGGCCATCTAAGAAATTACCTATCTAAATATGAAGATCTTGTTGTGTAAGATCTTGATTAGCTAGGAAGCCCGTAGTTTTGTTACCTTTGAATTGGTGCTTGAATTGGACTTCTTCTAAATTTTGAATCATTCTTCTAGCTTCAATTATTAAATTTGTAATAGTCCAGGAGGTATTTTGGTTGCTATTAATCATATTCATAACATTGAGTGAATCTCCTTCTATGATTAGTTTCCTATAATTCACCTAGTTTAGTTGGGAAACACCCTAAAATAATGCTTGAGCTTCAATGAAATGGCTGGTTTGGTGACCCAATTTTTTAGCAAAGGCAAGAAGAATTTTGTCCTTCGAGTTTCTAAACAACCCCCTTACACCCACCGAACTCATATTTCCTTTAGAAGCTTCGTCAAAGTTGAATTTCATCCAACCTGATGGAGGGGGTTCCTAAATCGTTCTAATCCTTATCAACTCACCTTGCTCACTGTATTCTAATGTTGAGTTAGAACTTACATTTTTTCTAAAAAATGATTTAGGTATCTAGCTATAGCAACTCAATTGAGATGAAAAGAATTGTATTTGTTTGTAAACTCTCAATATCTAAAGGAAAGAGTTGTGATTTTCCAAGGTTGGAGACCTGAGTACAACCTCTTTTTGTTTAGGAAAAATAAAAGAAAAAATATTAATATTGACATAAAATAATTTTGTCCTTTCTTACCCACACTATTTTGTATATATATTTGTTAATGATAGGAATTGATCAAAATAGATGGAATATAATTTATATTGTAAATGAATGTGGAAGATGTTATACTACCAAAACATAAATATAATTTATAAAGAGAATTAAAAACCTTAAACAAGTTATAAAATTACTTTAAGTGAAAGTTATATATGGAACACAAAAGTAATGGTTATTTTATCTCAAGGCAAGGGTCAAAATATTATTTTTAAGAATGAAAAATTGAAGGTAATTTTATTATAGAACTAATTGGAACTTGAATTTCATTCTATAATGGAATGCTTGTGCAAAAATAATGCATAATAAGATGTATTATATCTATATGAAAATAAAAACAAAAATTTAGATAATTCAATATGTGGAATTGAAAATTAAGAAAAGTTTCAATTAAAATATTGGTATAGATAACACTTTTATATAGTTTTTGATCTCTAGTTTATAATAAGAAACTTGAAATAATATTGATAGAGTGTAGAAGCATTTTATGCTAGATAAAATAGGGTTTAAAGTCAACTTTCTAACCCCATGATATTCTTTTTTTTTATTAAGAAAATACTTCTTATACATATACATATCCACTGTGGGTATTGAACCCGGGTCACATCACCAATAATGCAAGTGGCGTCCTTGCCGGTAGACCACATCACACGGATCTAACCCCATGATATTAGCAAAATTAATAATAAAACAAGTGGAAGGAGAAGCATTGTGCAAAATTTTATAATATATTATCAAAATAAAATAAAATATGAGCATAAAAATAGATTATAAGTCAAGCAATGCTTGCAATTAATGAGAATCAATAGTACCAATGGAGCATGAAATAGATTAGAAATGAAAAGAGTTTTCAAGTAATTTGTAAAATGATTCATCATGAATTCAAAAATTTATTGAAAATTTTCATAAATATTCTTGAACAAGATCCTAATGAAAAAATGTGATACTATGAATGTGGAATAAAAAAATTATATTATCATCCTATATAGACAAAAAATTTATAATTTTGAAATTGAATTGAGGATAGAAAAAATATTATTTAAGACAAATGCAAGAGGAAGTTTAAAATAATAAACATATAAGATAAAAACATATGTTAGGATATGAGGTAAGCAACTATTTAACATCTATGAAAGAAAATTGATAATTTAATAATGGTTTAGAATAACAAAAAATAAACACGAACAATTATGTGGATCAATACAAATGAAATTTAAGGCATCTAATATCACAAAAGAGAAAAATATATTTATTTAATATATTATTCTCTTTAATATGTATTATTCTAAAACTTTTATAAAATTACTCATTAATAAAATTAAAAATATATTGGTTATTGTTTTATATATCATATTATTTTATTATATAGATATATATATTTTTAAATCACTAATATATCTATATATGTACATGATTAAGGTTGTTAGAATATTATAATGTGCACTATGTCTTCTTTTTTACACTTGTTATGTTTTTTCATGTAGGCTTATGTCTATATATTGTACCCTTTTTATGTGTAATATATCTTATATTTTCTTGTCCCAACATTTGGTATCAGAGCCCAAGCACTCTCTTGTCTTTGTGAGCTTGAGGGAGGATTTTCCTCATTGAAATTTCTCCCTCATTTTTTCCCATTTTTTTTTCAAACCAGGGAGTATGCTCTCCATCATTGATAGATCAAAAACCAGAAGTTTGAGAAAGATTAATGGCTGAAAATTTTGATTTATTGGGAGGTATTTGTCCATAGAAGTAATTTATCGAAAGTGAGAAATGAAAAAATGGATACACTCCAAGATCTGGATTTTTTTCTATTGTCTACAGACTTTTTTATTTTTACAGTTTGAGCAGTAGTAGAGCATAAGCCCGCAAATGCGTAAGGTTTTTTAGCATTGCCAATCACGCCAGGTTTTGTAGCATTCCAAGTATCTGTTGTAATGATGCAGATCTAACACACTATTGGTAACCCATTTCCTTTCTTTGGAATATGGCCAAATATTTTCATGCCATTTGTTTCTTTCGCTACCAAATTTGATAGTGCTCCATGTTTTTTAGTTGGAGGTTCTTGGCCCGATCATTACTAAAATCTAAAAGAATGAGAGAACCCGGCTAGGCGTGACTACGATGAATCCCTTTAAATGGGGCCTTCACAGCTAAGACAAAAATTTCCTTTGATACTTGCTATTTCTATGTGCAGTCGATTTCACCTTTCATATGATAAATTACATGCTACTTGGTGACATTATTCGCCATATGATGCATGCTTGAGTTCATGTTCTCCTGGCTATTACACTCCTCATCGTGAGCACTTCTCAAGATCTTATTCTACCGTTGGGCAGAATATGTGAAAAAAGAGATGCAATATCCCATTTTCCACGTATGCATCTTCAAAAATCACCATTACCACTTCTCATTGGATTGGACAGATCTATAGAATTAACACCAGGCTTAGCTTGTGGTAGCAGTGTAATGACACAGTGTTTGTGATTGGTGAAAACCAGGTATAGAAGCATACATACAAGATGCTTGCGTAGATTTTTTTACACTACATGGGGCATCATTTTAGAGAAGATGATCAAGATCGATGAAAGTTTTTTATTGTGGGCTCTCATTTATTTATTTGGCGATGCCGATGCTTTTTTTGTGTGAGTTTTTTTTGGGGGGATGCAAAATCCAATTTTTGAGGATCTGAAGGAATTTTTCTACAAGAAAGCTGAAGTTCTTACGAGCTGATGGACTGTATCTTGGATATGGATTTTTGAGCCTGAGTGCATTTATGAGCATTGGATGCGATTGGTGATGAGTTTGAATCTACCAAGTTACTAAAATGGAGCCATTTTGTTGTGCATAGATGAGTGGAGGAAGCACATATATTAGGACTTAATCACCTAAATTTTCAAAACTGAAACCATCGACGATCATACAGCTATGGTGGACCATTGTAAACCTCATGTGTGGTGTGTTTTTTTATTTGGTCACTTTTATGACATTGATGGGATTTTGTGAGGCCTTTGCATGGAGTTAATATGGTACGTCATAATGGTGGATTAATGTTGATATTTTTGTGGTCATTACCAGTCTGCCCTAGATAGTTGCATGAACTAGGTATAAAACAGTCCACCCCAGTTGGTGGGGTTGGATCAGTGTATTTATTCTCTTTTTTAGAGAAAATATCTGCCACGAAGGTACTTTTAACTACATGTGCGATCACAATGGGGAATATCTGGGGAGACAAGGATCTGTTGATGGATGTATGAACTATAGATCACAATGACCATTTTCATGTGACTACCTTTGATTTATTTTTTTTGCAGAGAAAAACCCTTGTTGTATGTTCCCTCAGGTGCATCATGTTTCATCGATGCAAATGGGTGTAGATCATGGACATTTATTTTTTCTAGAGGATAAATTTCATACTACAGTAGTGACTCTTCCAGCCAGCTGTGTCTTCCTACAACGTAGACAATGTATCCAAGACTCATGAAGACTAAGACCACACACCCCTACTAATGCAAATTTTACTATTTTTTCTCCTAACTTCATTAATATCTGATGGTATGAATTTATTATGTTGTTGTGCTCCGATTAGATCAAAGACTAGATTTTGGAGATGTTGAGGAACTGGATCTATAAAGTTGTTAGAAGCTTGATAATACTATGTAATAGATATTGTGGAATATATTTTAGCTTCTTTTATTATGGTTGTCATAGTGCATTGAGAAGGCAGATCAAAACTTGATTTTAGGTGATCTTTCATCAAAGTATTTTTGTTATCGACTATGTCCCAAAACTTTACCTCCACTGCACCAACATTTCTAGCTCTATTTGCACTCAATTGAGTGGTAAACCCATTGGTGGATGTCAGGATTTGATCTCATATGTTCTAGTATTTTGAATTTTATGCTATTTTTTGTCATGTTATTGTACGACAAAGGATAAATGGTTCGAGTGAAGATGCATTGCTATATGATCGATGGTTGTGCACATTTTTTATCATAATATCAAATTTTCCTTTTGGTGCACGTTATTTAGTGTTTATATACATCCATAAAACCAATGATAGTGTGTGTGCCCATTGTGCTAAAGATTTGTCGTAGTTTGAAGTCATCCTAAAAATGCATTATCCTCAAGTTCAAGAATTAAAACCACTAGTTGCAGATTATTGAAGAACACAAGCTTATACTGAGAGGGGGGGTGAACAGTATAAGACCTCTTTTTATTTTTTCCATTATACTTCAAAATAGTAAAGCAATATACCCAAAGCAATATCAAAAAAATGCACAATATCATCCACAAAGTGACACCAATTTTAACGTGGTTCACCCAGAATGGTCAGGCTACGTCCACAAAACTTTTCTCTAAAAGTTATCTCAAAGTTCTTTGGGAATCCTTCCCAATTACAATGTTTATGAGCCTTGACCCAAAGGATATACCTTCTCCCAATCAGAATTTATGAGCCTCTGCTCAAAGGAGATACCTTCCCCCAATCAAAATTTATGAGCCTCTACTCAAAGGAGATACCTTTCCCCAATCAGAATTTATGAGCCTCTACTCAAAGGAGATACCTTCCCCTCTGCTCTAGAAATGATCCCTCAGAAGATCAACTGCCTCTACCTATTTCCAACATGTGGAACTCCTTTCCACCGAAGACCTCATGTCCTCAATGCTTAACCTAAGAGACCTCTGCCTTCTATGATCATGTCCATAGCAGCTTAGAAACCTGTACCAAACACAGTCAGTCGATCTAGTACAAGTCTTCCTCTATTTGTCAGATTTGTCCAACTCTTGAACAAATCAATCCTCTGCATACAAGCCTTCTCAAAGACTTGCCAAATCTGTCCTCAGGTTCTTCTCATAGAACCAATGCACCTCTGTCCTCAAGTTCTTTGATAGAACTATCAAACTTAGCTCACAAGTCCTCTGCTAGGACCTGCCCAAATCTGCTCACAAGTCCCCATCGAAACCTGTCCAAAACTGCTCACAAGTCCCCACCGAAACCTATCCAAAACTACTCACAAGTCCCCACCGAAACCTGTCCAAAACTGCTCACAAGTCCCCATCGGAACCTGTCCAAAAACTCAGCAAGCTCACCAAGAAAAACTTTCTTAGTAGGAAATCACAAAGTGAATTGTTAGGGACCCAATGTGATTTGTCAACCTCATAGAAGCATAAAGAGAATTGTTAGAGACTCAATATGTTCTATACTCAACTCCCAATATCAAAACTCAACTCAAATCAAATCAGCTCAATCTCAATCTCAAATCTAAAAACTCAACTCAATATCTAAAATGGATAGGATAGAATGCTTTCTTTCAAGAACATGAAACCCCAACAATTGCCAACTAAGCAAAGAATCACATAACAATGATACTCATGTTCTTTTCACCATCAATTAGGGCTTCAACAACAATGCTCATGAACCAAGGTTAAATCAACACCATTCAACTCAAAACACAACCTTGAAGCATTTCATAATCAAAATCAAAAAAGGAAACAAGTAGAACTCCTTTTGTCTCCAACATTGTTTGAACAAAAAGCATCCACCAACTCAAATCACAATAGCACAAAACCACTTTTCAAATCATCAACAAAGAAGTAAGCCCAACACTTTAACCAAGTAAAGAATAGCGTGATTATAACCAATTTAATGAAAGCAAATGTCAATCTCAAAGCTGCCCACTTAAGGTTTCACAACTTCACACAAGAAGCAATTCTAACCTTAAAACATCATGCTTTCATTTCCATAATCAACCAAAAACACTCTCAACATTACAAGAAATATTTATCCCTTATACACCTTATTTCTCCCTTATAGTATTATCAACAATAAACTTTATCTCCCATAAAAATGTAATAAGATAATGCAAACAACACCTTAAAAAGAATCTTTTATCAAAATAAAGCAAGATTCAAACTCCTTATAACTCCTAAGCTGTTTTTCTCTCTAATAAACTTCCTCCATCCACAAAATACACTAGCAAAAATTAATTTTGAAAATACCTTTGCCAACACCAAAAAACACACTATGGAGAAATTGCGCACGAACTCTAACACCACCCAATGTGTCCACTTGAACGAAAAAAAACCCTTTCATGTTATTCGAATGCGAAACCTCCCGTTCGGGTAGTGCGCCAACAACCTAGCCACTACCGGTGTGCCAAAGGCATCCAATGAGGTTTAAACCTCACTTTGTTTCCCTTGTACCTTCTATGCCAGGGCTAAAATAAACAATAGGCCTCCCTATCTTTTGATGCGAATGACGATGAAAAAACCTTGCGATGGATACAAAAAATGAACGATGGATATCCGAATAGTGGATCACGAAATCATAGTGAGGAAGAAAATGAACATCAGATCATGAAATTACAACGAGCAACACTTTTTGAAAATGCGGATGGGATGATCTTTGAACTTCATCATGGGAGATTTATATGAAATCTTTCTCATAAACTCTTGACATCGACGAGGAATTTAACACGTCGGCGGAGGTCTTGGCTAGCGTCCACAATCTTAGAACATAGCACCATCATAGTTAAGACATTTGCGCCATGGGTTAGGAGAACCCAATGCAAACAAATAAATTAATATTTATTTAAAAATAATTAAAAGGAACATGTTGGCATTTTGCCACATTGATTCTCATTTGTTGAAGTATTAATGCTTAAGTTGTTGTAAATCTAACTTCTATACTGGCTTTGATGCGGTTTTGATGAAAAAGGAGCAAAAAAGAATAAGTCCAGAAACCGTCGTGATTTCGCGACGTGTCGCGAAATCGCGGTCAACGCGGTCAACGCATGCAGCTTGGGAAGAACCGTCGCGATATCACGACATGTTCTATTTTCGCGGCTTGAGACGAGCAAAGGAGGGAGAGCGACAAAATGTCGCGAAATCGCGACAAAAACTCAGCCGAAGACTTAAACTCAAACCCCGTAGCGAAATCACGACGAAAAGGGACACAGTTCACAAAGCAAAAAGTGCAGCGATTCGCTGCACGTTCCAAAATCATGGGTCATTGGTTGAGAAGGGAGTCCAAAGCAGAAAAGTGCAGCGATGCGCTGCACGTTTCAAAATCGCGGGTCATTGGTTGAGAAGGGAGTCCAAAGCAGAAAAGTGCAGCGATGCGCTGCACGTTCCAAAATCGGGGGGTCGTTGGTTGAGAAGGGAGTCCAAAGCAGAAAAGTGCAGCGATGCGCTGCACATTTCAAAATCGTGGATCATTGGTTGCAAAGGGAGTCTAAGGTGAAAGTTGTAGTGATTCGTTGCATTTTTTGAAAAAGGTCCCGCAAGGCAAAGGTGTCGCATTTTCGCGGCCTATCAGCAAGACCGTACAGAGTGCCCGAAATGTGTAGCGAAATCGCTACATGTTCCATTTTCGCGGAACAAGCTAGCGATGGAAAAGATGAAGCCGAATATGCAGCGATATCGCGACAGGGAGGATTTTTGCGGGTTCCAAGCAGCCAAGGCGTACGGCGTTAAAAGATGTCACGATTTCGCGACCCGTCGCATTTTCGCGACCTGCGACAGTTTCCCGCCAAAACGCAGTGTGAACGGCCCGATAAGGTTTTTTCGATTTCCAAGGATTAAATGCTTGCCCGAATTTAATGTTTTGCGGATTTCCAATGCGGTCAAGGTTGAAGAAGCGCCCAGGCCACCAAAATTGAAGATTTTATTTGTTCAAGGCTACTGTTCGCGGATTGTTTTCACGGTTTCATGCACATGTTCAAAGACAAATTTAATGAAGGTGACCGCTGACGTCTAAATTGCATTCAATTTTGTGGTTCTTCAAGGCTGCGATTAAGGGGATCATGTTCCTAGTTTCCATGGCATAATTGTAGATCTCAAGAAGGTCGGTGGCAAATATTAAATGTTGCAAAGAGGACGGCCCTCTATAAAAACCAATGTAAACCTCATTTGAAAGGGTTGGGAGTTTTCTGCTAGAAACTAGAAGTTCATTTGCGGGAATAAAAGAGTTGGCTTCTAATTTTTCAAGCGTCTGTATGGGTGATTTTCCTTTCTGTTCTTTCTGCATTTCTAATAGCACTCATATTCCTTAATGGTTGTTGCATTTGAATTCTGCATATTGGATTTAAATACTGCTGTAAGGGTATGATTCCTGGAATGTAGTCTTGGAGGGATCTTCTGCATATGTTGTGTGAGAATTAAGTCAATACTTTCTGTTACTTGCTGTTGTTGTGCTTCAAGTTTTCTGCTGTTGTTCTCCCGATCTTATAACTTCGGCTACGGCCATATTTCCCATTTCTTTCTGCAATTTTTTAATTTCTTTCCAGCAACCCTTATCTTCAAACAAAATTTAGAATAGTAAGGGAACCAGCCCACTCTGGAGATTGGTCTGGGAGCCATTTCTTGCTTCCAGCCTTTCAATGTTGGCCGGGTCTAGGGTGCACATGTAAAAATCCTTTCCTATGGTAGATTCGTGACCAACAGTTTTTGGCACGCCTGGTGGGACAGATTTCTTCTGTCTCTAAAAGATCCCATAGTGTTGAAGGTTTAATGTTCGCCTTCATACTGTAAAACTAGAGCATTTGGTGACTCTGCTGTACTCAGAAATCTCTGGACGTGGATGCAGTGAAAGCTGTACTTCATGATCACGAGATCACAGTCTAAGAAATTTGGCGATCTTGTCGAGTTTTTTGAACTTGACAGCTCAAGAAGTGGTGAGCATTCTAGGTTGGTTTCCCCATCCCTTCCATCATCTGCTACACAAATCTCTGGTATTGTTACTAGTGTTTCATCCTCCCAATCATATCCACTAGTTCAAATGGCACAATATCCTCCACCCAGGAAGTTCTTGGCATGGAACAGCTCTGGAGCCTTGAATTTGCAGGCTCAAAATCCAGTCCCTCAGGCTGCTTTGAAGGCTTTGCCAACTTATGATGGTACGGGTAAGACTGCATATGAACACATAAATGATGTAGCTTCTCTAGCGGCCATCCATGATATTACTGATGAAGATGTAATGGTGAAGTTGTTGGTATGCTCCTTGAGAGGTAAATTGCTATTTTGGTACCGAACGCTGCCACCAGGCACCATAACATCATGGGATCAGCTAGGAGATCTGCTAGTTAAAAATTTTCATGAACAGGCTGACCCCTTTTCATTGTTGAATCAGTTTACTGTAATCCAGAGGCACCCGCAGGAAGAGATAGCTGATTTCAACGTCCGATTTACCAGAACCTGGCATAGAATTCCTGATGGTCTTCGGCCTACTGATGAATTGGCCGCACTTTACTACCTCAGAGCGTTCAACACAGATATCGGCTGGGCTGTTCGGCAGTCCAATGTGACAACATTTCCAGAATTGTTTGAACAAGCCATAAAAGCAGAAGCTGATCTGATTGCTATAGGGAGACTTCCTCCAAAGGTAACTATGCCTATTATACCAGATTTGCCTCAGTATTTATATTCTGGCTCACTACCACAGCTCATGCCATCTATGTATCCCACCCCATCATGGAGCTCCAAAGCACCTCAAATTGCACCTATCCCAGCTTCTCAGTTGCCTACTTTAGCTCCTCTGCCGCTTCCTGCACCCAGCACTCAGCCATCTCCCATTTCCACTTCATTTCCAGCTTTGCCAGCACCACCAGCTCCTTTGCCTTTGCCAACACCTCCTGCACCCGTGAACCCCGATCCTTATACAACATTATTGCAAGAGGTAAAGTCTGCCAATTCGGCAATTAGGGCAATGGGTAACAAGATCACACTCATTGAGAGGAAGCAAGCTGAGAGAGATTTCCAGCCAAGGAGATTTCAACCTCCTCCAATTACTAGAGACCAAGCTGCCTCAACGAGCAAAGCACCTGAAAAAAGCTTAACTGCTTTGGTAAATGAAGATCCAGCCCTTGCAGACAGAATGTATTGGTGCTCGACTTGCAATGACCCTCATGGAGAGGACACTTGTATGGTCCATCTGAATTATGTGCAGACATTGGCTGCTAGCTCTTCGGGTGGACAAGTTAACATGATCTCAGAAGCTGGTCATAGTTTAATGTCTCCAGTGGAAGATCAAGTTTCAGTTCTAACAAGGACTGGAAAGAAGCCCGTGACTGTTGATCCTGCTGACTTAGAGCCGTTAAAAGTGCCGGCTGATGTGAAGAAGCCAGTGAAAGCTCCTATGCCAGTTCCAAAGTCTGATGTGCCTGTTTTACCAAAAGATCCTGTTTCTCACAGAGTTCAAGAAAAGGCTGCAGCTGCACCAGCAAGATCAGAAGCAGAGGAGCAAGCTCGAGAAAAGTTGAAGTATCCCTCATTGACAAAGAGGCTAAGAGTGGAAGCCACACAAAGCAGTATCGAACCAGATATGAACAACTTGCTGAAAAGAAGGACTCTGCTGTAGTTGCATACAACATAGTTGAATAACTGAAAAAGACCCCAACTAAGGTTAGTCTCTACGATGCTTTGTAGTTGCCTGGTCAAGTAGATTTATTGCAGGAATCATTAAAATATATAAAGGATAATGAAAAAGGTTCTACCCAGATAGTGTATGCTCAAACCTTAACCACCTCTGCTACTGGGAAAAATAGACCACCCCCATTTTATTTATCATTGCAAATAGAGGGTTGGATTGTGCATAACTGCATGATCGACTCTGGAGCTGCTACAACTGTCATGCCCAAGGGAGTTTGTGAAGCAATGGGAATGGAATATACACGGAGTAGTCCTGGAGTTCTGCAACTAGATGGTACTCCTATAAAAATGGTGGGTGTAATTAAGGATGTCCCAATTGTTCTGCATACTATGCCCCAGATTACTGTTATCCAAGAAATTGTTGTGGTAGATCTAGAACCCTACTTTAGTATGTGTTTATCCAGGGAGTTTACTGCAAAGTTGGGGGGTTATCTGGCACTAGATTATTCCCACTTAGAAATTCCTTTCAAGGGTAGACGTCTCAGGATTCAGAATGAAAAACCTTCCTCTTTTCACATCGAGAAGTTGGAAGAAGCAGGAAAAGACATGCAGTCTGTTCACATGCTTACTGAAGAGTCCGAGGATTCTGTTTTGATGAGTGAAGTCCTAGATAATCTTCAGTTGGATGATCAGTTTTCTATGCTTAATTTTAATGCCATGCTGGAGACAGAAATCGGCTGTTATGCCATCCAAAAACCTGAGAGTGACACAAAGCAGGAATTTCCTAACCAAGCTGATCAGAATGTTGTTACAGACCAACTATGGCAGCTATATTTCGATGGGGCTAGATGCAAGAACGGTGCAGGAGTAGGTATTGTTTTGATTTCTCCTTCTGGTGTGCAAAGAACATATTCATACCGTCTTACATGGAATTGTACTAACAATGCTGCTGAATATGAAGCATTATGTTTGGGTTTAAAGAAAGCAAGGAAGTTAGGAATTGAACAGCTCAAGATTTTTGGTGATTCTGAGCTTATTGTAAACCAGATTACAAATAGGTGCATTGCTAAGCAGCATTACCTTAAAGCATATCGCAACCAAGTGTGGGACCTATTTGAGTTTTTCACAGCTCTAAATATTCAAGCTGTTTCCCGAGAGATGAATAAACATGCAGACCTTTTAGCATCTCTTGGAGCCAATTTTTCCCCTGTTGAACAAGTAATGAAGAAACCAAAGACAGTAAGGATGGTGTACAGGCCAAGTGTGCCCGACAAAGAAACTTTTTGGCAAGTCTTTGAAGATGATGAGCAGATTGTCAACTTCTTGATTCATGAAGCTGCCACTGTCGAAGGGAGAACTTTGGAGCATGAAGAAGCTGAAGGTCTCATTCAATTACGGAATAATCATATTCCGAAGGGTCTTATAACTCTGGAAAGCTTGTTTGATCAGCATGATCGGTCCAAAAAACATCGGATCGAGATTGACAAAAAGGAGTACATGGAGTTAGAGTTAGAGCCTAATAAAGCTATTAAGGTTGGAACTGATTCTATGCCAGAGGAAATGCAAGAGATCAGGCAACTGTGTGAGGAGTTTTCTGATATTGTAGCTTGGAGTTATGAAGACTTGAAGGGATACAATAAACAGATTGTGCAGCATACAATTGAATTGGAGGAAGGAGTCAGGCCTTTTCGGCAAAAACAGCGACCAGTAAATCCAAAGATTGAGACGTTGATGAGGGCTGAGCTTGTGAAAATGCTGCAAGCTAAAATCATATATCCAGTTAAGCACTCAACTTGGGTTGCCAATCTGGTCCCGGTTCGAAAGAAGAATGGAGACATACGATTGTGTGTAGATTTCCAAAATTTGAACCGTGCATCATTGAAAGATCATTATCCTTTGCCACGTATAGATCAAATACTGCATGTTGTGGCTGGAGCTCAACGTTTTTCACTATTGGATGGATTCTCTGGATATAACCAGATTTGGGTTAAAGATGAGGATCAGTATAAGACAACATTCACAACAAAGTGGGGCACTTTTGCTTATCAGCGAATGCCTTTTGGACTATCAAATGCTGGGGCTACCTTCCAAAGAGCCATGGACATTGCATTCAAGGAATTGTTGAACAAGATTATTGTGATATATCTTGATGACATGACTGTATTTTCGCATAGACGGGAAGATCACTGTTCTCACCTGAGGCAGATTTTTGAAAAGTGCAGGGAATTTGGGATTTCAATTAATCCAAAGAAGTCAGTGTTTGCAGTAAAAGAAGGTAAGCTTCTGGGGCATGTGATTTCAGAGGATGGGTTAGCAATAGATCCAGCCCGAGTTGAAGCATTGAAAAAGTTGTCACTCCCTGCAAACAAAAAGGAACTGCAGTCTTTCTTTGGACAGATCAATTTCATCAGGAAGTTCATTTTTGATTTTGCCCAGGTTGTAAAACCTATGACTGAATTGTTGAAAAAGGATGCAGATTTTCAATGGACCGCTCGAAGGAAAGAAGCATTCCAAGAAATCAAGGAAAGAATAGCGCAGGCCCCTGTTTTGATTAACCCTGATTACTCAAAGGATTTCATTTTGTATGCAGTTGGGGAAGATGAAAGTTATGCTACGGTTCTTACATAGAAAGGAGACGATGGGAATGAAAGGCCCATTGCTTTCCTTAGTCAGGTCATTCTACCTCATGAGGCAAAGTATAACTTCATTGAAAAATAGGTGTATGCTGTTATGAAATCCCTTAAGAAATTCAAGCATTTTATATCTCAGAGCAGAACAGTTGTTTATGTGATTCATCCTGATGTAAGAAATTTCATTCTTCAAGGAGAGATGGGTGATAAACGTGCTGGTTGGGTCACCAAGATCCAAGAATTTGATGTTGAAATTCACCCGACTAAGCTAGTGCGTGGTAAGGCTTTATGCCAGCATTTGGCAAAGATGGCAGCATCTGGTATAGGTGAATATCAAGCAGAAAATCTTGCTAGTGATGACAATTTGGCAAATTTCTTAATTCAGGAAAAAGACTGGACAGAAGACCTCATTGATTACTTCACAACTGGTAGATGTCCTTCACAGTTGAATGCCTCACAGCGGAGAAGATTTCGTCTGCAAGCTCTTCGGTATGTTTTGTTACCAGAAGGATTGTTTTTTAAGAATATTGATGGTGTTCTTCTAAGATGTATCAAAGAATCAGAAAAGGCTAGGCTCCTGGAGGAGTTTCATTCTGGTCTATCAGGAGGACATTTTGCAGGAAGACCGATGGCCTTAAAGATAACTCGAGCTGGTTACTATTGGCCGACCCTGTTCTCAGACGCTTTCAAGATTGCACAAGCCTGTGACAAATGTCAGAGATACACAGGAAGAGTTAGAAATGCAGCACTGCCTTTGCATCCGATTCAGGTTGAAGCACCCTTTCAGCAGTGGGGGTTGGATTTTATTGGGATTATTGATCCCAATTCCTCAGCTGGACATAGATATATTTTAACAGCTACAGACTATTTCACGAGGTGGTCTGAAGCTATTCCAACAAAGGTTGCCAATCAGACTATGGTGATTTCTTTTATTGAAGGCCTGATTACACGCTTTGGCATTCCTGATGCCATTATTACAGATAATGGGACCCCATTTATTGGAGCTGAACTAGCTGAGTTTGCGAACAAGTATGGCATTTTCCTAAAAACATCTTCCAATTATTATCCATAGGGAAATGGCTTGGCAGAGTCAACAAATAAAAATTTGCTCCGGATTTTAAAGAGGTCTTTGGGAGAAAACAAGAGATCATGGCACCTTTTACTGAATCAAGCTTTATGGGCAGATAGGATTTCAGTTAAGAAGTCTATCAAGACCTCACCCTATGCCCTAGTTTATGGGAAAGAAGCAAGGTTGCCTGTTCATCTTGAGTTGCCAGTATTGCAGCAGTTGCAGGCTTTTCAGGACAATGAAACAGACATAAGTTCCTTGGATATGCGGATAGCTCAGTTATTGCAGTTAGAAGAACAACATTCTGAGGCATATGAAGAGTTTGTCAAACACACACAGGGTATGTCAAAGTGGTTTCATAAACATTCTGCAGATCGTCCACTCAAAACGGGAGATTTGGTGTTGAAATGGAACGAAAATAAAGCTAAGCCTGGGAATCACAAGAAGTTTGATGCTTTATGGGAGGGTCCCTTCCGCATTACCAGCACAGGTGCAGCAAATTCGTTCTACCTCGAAGACTTGGAGGGCAGCCCACTTCCAATTTCAGTAAATGGCTTTCATCTGAAAGCCTACACTTCATGAACTGACAGTCCAGTATGAGTTTGTATATAGTATAAAAGAAAAAAATATATATAAAAAAAAAAAGAAATATACATGTTTTACTTTTATTTTGTCACCTTGGTTCTTGTTGCCTGTGAGCCGTAGGTGCCTTTTGTTTTTTTGTGTTTTTCTCCTTTCCCAGCAGTTGGTGGCTTTCCAGGAAATTCTTCTTTTCCCTTCCCTTTTTCTCTCTTTCCTTTCTTCATCTTCTTCCTCCTTCTTCTTTTTCTTCTGCAATAAAAAAAAAAAAGAGCCACGGCTGTTGTTTCTTTTCCCCTTTCCTATTTTTCCCATTCCTTCTTATCCCTTTCCTCTAAGTTCTATCATTTTACGCATTTGCTTACAGTCTAGTTCATTGCCATTCCACAGCCTTCCTATTTCCATTTCCATTCCATAAGTTCATTCACTTTCATTCCACATCGCTTTGTCACTATATCATTCCATTGTTATCATCATTCCATTTGCATTCACCGCTTGCGCAATCGCAAGATCTCACTCCATTATCTCATTCCATTTCTTTCATTCCATAATCAGTTACATGCAGGTTCTTTCAGTTTCAGCTTTTCAGCAGAAGTTATTGCAACAGTCCACTGAGATGTACCACACCGGCCAGCTTTCTGTTCTAATATGACTCTGTGCCCAATGGATTCAGGCCTGGATTCTTGCATACAACGAGCTATATACCCCGCGAGCCACCAAGAATGTTGGCATTTTTGCCACATTGATTCTCATTTGTTGAAGTATTAATGCTTAAGTTGTTGCTTATCTAACTTTTCTACTGGCTTTGATGCGGTTTTGATCAAAAAGGAGCAAAAAGACTAAGTCCAGAAACCGTCGCGATTTCGCGACGTGTCACGAAATCGCGGTCAACGCGGTCAACGCATGCAGGTTGGGAAGAACCGTCGCGATATCGCGACGTGTTCTATTTTCATGGCTTGAGACGAGCAAAGGAGGGAGAGCGACAAAATGTCGCGAAATCGCGACAAAAACTCAGCCGAAGACTTAAACTCAAACCCCGTAGCGAAATCGCGACGAAAAGGGACACACAGTTCACAAAGCAAAAAGTGCCATTCGCGATTCGGTGGAGTCTAAGGCTAGTTAAAAGTGCGGCGATTGCGCTGCACGTTCAAAATCGTGAGCATTGTTCAAAGGGAGTCTAAGGTGAAAGTGCAGCGATGCGCTGCACGTTTCAAAATCATGGGCATTGGTTTAAAAGGGAGTTCAAAGGTAAAAAGTGCAGCGATTCGCCGCATTTTAGAAAGGGTTCGCAAGGAAAAGATGTCGCATTTTCACGACGAAAAGTGGATGGTACGGAAGAAAAAGTAGCGAATATCGCACTACTTCAAAATCGTGTGGTCGTTGTGGTCCGCAAAGCTAGCTAAGACAAATGAAAGTTGTAGCGATAATCGCTGCATTTTTGACGACAAGGTGCCCGAATGAAAGCAAAGAGTGTCCCATTTTCGCGGCCTATGGGCAAGACCGTACAAAGTGCAAAATGTGTAGCGAAATCGCTACATGTTCCATTTTCGCGGAACAAGCTAGCGATGGAAAAGATGAAGCCGAATATGCAGCGATATCGCGACAGGGAGGATTTTCGTGAGTTTCAGCAGCCAAAGCGTACGACGTTAAAAGATGTCACGATTTCGCGACCCGTCGCGTTTTCGCGACCTGCGATAGTTTCCCGCCAGAACGCAGTGTGAACGGCTCGATAAGTTTTTTTCGATTTCCAAGGATTAAATGCTTGCCCGAATTTAATGTTTTGCGGATTTCCAATGCGGTCAAGGTTGAAGAAGCGCCCAGGCCACCAAAATTGAAGATTTTATTTGTTCGAAGCTGTTGTTCGTGGATTGTTTTCACGGTTTTATGCACATGTCAAACAAATTTAATGAAGGTGACCGCTGACGTCTAAATTGCATTCAATTTTGTGGTTCTTCAAGGCTGCGATTAAGGGGATCATGTTCCTAGTTTCCATGGCATATTTGTAGATCTCAAGAAGGTCGGTGGCAAATATTAAATGCTGCAAAGAGGACGACCCTCTATAAAAACCAATGTAAACCTCATTTGAAAGGGTTGGGAGTTTTCTGCTAGAAACTGGAAGTTCATTTGCGGGAATAAAAGAGTTGGCTTCTAATTTTTCAAGCGTCTGTATGGGTGATTTTCCTTTCTGTTCTTTCTGCATTTCTAATAGCACTCATATTCCTTAATGGTTGTTGCATTTGAATTCTGCATATTGGATTTAAATATTGCTATAAGGGTATGATTCCTGGAATGTAGTTTTGGAGGGTTTTTCTGCATATGTTGTGTGAGAATTAAGTCAATACTTTCTGTTACTTGTTGTTGTTGTGCTTCAAGTTTTTTGCTGTTGTTCTCCCGATCTTATAACTTCGGCTACGGCCATATTTCCCATTTCTTTCCGCAATTTTTTAATTTCTTTCTAGCAACCCTTATCTTCAAACAAAATTTAGAATAGTAAGGGAACCAGCCCACTCTGGAGATTGGTCTGGGAGCCATTTCTTGCTTCCAGCCTTTCAATGTTGGCCGGGTCTAGGGTGCACATGTAAAAATCCTTTCCAGTGGCAGATTCGTGACCAACAGAACCTTAACAAGGTTTTTAATTATTTAAATAAATACTTCCTCTTAGACCCAAATGCATTAAAATAATGCATCCACCTATAATCTTTAAACCTGCCAACTTGGGGTTTACAAAAGACCTTTGAAACTGTCATGCCGTAACCTTCATCAAAACAAGTTATTTGACATCAAATCAAATTCCTTCAAGAGCTTCTTGACATCAATGACAACTTATACACTTGAGCAAAGGCAATGTGCCCAAAGTACCCAAAATTGCCAACAATCTCCCCCTTTGTCATTGATGGCAAACCTTTACTGAAAACACTTCTCAAGAGCCATAAATAAAACCAAATGTGCTAACAACTGACCAACTGTGCCCACAACTAAGAATCTTCCTTTGAAGTTTTGCTCCCCTTGACTTGAAGCTCTCCTCTTCACTTTGAAGCTCTCCCCCTTACTCATATCTCTCACCGTTTGTCATCAATGGCAAAGGGTCACCTTTGGGGCTCGGGACTAAGAATGAGCCTCTTAGCTTAGTCCCTCCCCCACCTCCCGATGAGGTGATTAATTTTGGGGTGGGAGTAAAACTCCCATTAGGCACTGATCATCATCAGTGTCTATAACTTCCTTGTCGGGCCTTCTCTTGAACTCTTTGCCCATATTCTTGTTCTTGTCATTGTTCTTGTTCTTGTTCTCATCCCTGTTCTTGTCCATGCCTTGATCCTTGGACCTAATTATGCCACTGTTCCTGTTCCTATATTCTAGAATTTCAGCTCTACACTATCTGATTATGTGACCTTCATTGTTGCACTTGAAACACTTGACGATGTTGTTTCTCTGAGGTAAACCTAATCTTTGAATCCACCAATTTTGACCAAACCTATTCTGACCAAACATGTTCTGACCAAACCTGTTCTGGCCAAACCTATTCTGACCAAACCTGTTCTGACCAAACCTGTTCTGGCAAAACCTGTTTTGACCAAACCTGTTCCTGTTATTTGCCTTGCAATAAATTGCCTTGTGCCCAAACTGTTGACAAGAGTAGCAATACCCTTGAAAGTAACTAGCACTTCTAAAACTATCATTTACCTTCTTCACTTGAGCCATGCAATGTGAAGCCATGTGACCAAACCTATGACAAGCAAAACATCTGCCTTGAAACTTTCCTTTATTTGACCTCTTAGGTTCTGAAAACTTCTTCTTCTCATTATGAATTCTATTTTCTATTTTTATGAATCTATCATTCAAGGACTCCTTTTTTGAAATACTTTCCTCATCAGAACTCTCTTCCTTTTGGAGTCTCTTACTATACTCTCCAACTTGTTTCTTGTGTGGCTTAACAAAACTAATGCCTGTTTTGTCTGTTGTCTTTCTTTGACCTTTGATGAGTGACTTAACCTTTTTGGAGCTATCTTGGAACCTGTAAAGCTTATCCTTGTACTCTTTAGTTTCCTCTTTCAAAGAAGCCATTTTTTGTTCTAACTCACTATACTCAAGAACCTTAGACTCTAACTCATCCTTGAGTTCCTGTGTCTTAGCTATAGAGAAGTCAAGACTTTCTATAAGATCATCTCTCTCCATATAACATTCATCTAACTTATCCTTGAGTCTAGCATTCTTCTTTCTTTCTTTTTTCAAAGCACTAAGAGCACTAATAAGTTCACCTTTAAGATTTACTTCACCTTTCTCTATATCTTCCTCTATTTGTTTGCTTTTTGAATCATCAAATCCTTTTTCAGATTTCTTATCACTAGAGGTGCTACCATTTTCAAAAACCATACATGCATATTACTTATAGTTTTCTGAAGCATCCTCATACATACTAGAAACCAAATCATTATTTGTGCAATCATCCTCAAGGTGACCAAAGTTTCCACATCTAAGACATTTCATGATAATGAATCTATGTTTCGGTTCTTCCTCTTTTTCTGATATGAACATCTCATTTTATTTATCACTTGAAGAACTTTCACTATCACTACTAGAACACTTACTTGCTTTGTCTAGGTAGAAAATCTTCTTGTGCTTGTGAGAATACCTCTTTCCTTGATTATTGTGCTCATCTTTGTTTTTCCTATGATGCTTGTGCTTTTCAGAATCCTTGCTCTTAGAATCCTGTTTATCTTCATCACTTTCATTCTTGGGAACAATACAGTTAGTAGCATAATGACCAAACTTTCCACAATTGAAACATCTTACATTTTTCATACTTTTGTGCTTTCTAGAGAACTTGCATTTCTTGTTGTAATATGCCTCTTCATCACTAGAAGACTCATCACTATCTTGAAGTTGTTTATCCTTGGATTTCTTGGTAGCTTTGAAAGTCGCCTCTTTCTTGACATCAACCTTCACTTGAGTTCTCAACTCAAATGCTGCAAGTATACTATGGAGCTCATCCTTTTTCAACTTATCCAAATCTTTAGCTTCCTCAATAGCAGAAATCTTTTCACTAAATCTATTAGGAAGAGATCTTAAAATCTTATCAAAAATATCATTTTTAGCAAGCTCAAGACCTAAGTCTTTCATGGAGTTAACAACCTCATCCATACGAAGCATGTAGTCACTAATATTTTCATCATCATTCATCTTGAGTTGTTCAAACATACCTTTGAAGTGTCTCAACTTGGCCTTTCTGACATTTGTATCATCTCGTATGAACCACCTTCAACTGATTCCACATTTCACTAGTTGTCTTGCAGTGAATCACTTTGGTGAGATCAGCTTTCTATAAGCCTTTCAGGATTGCATTCATTGCTTTTGAATTGTTGTGATATAGGAGCCTTTCTTATTTAGTATTAGGACCATGTTCAAGAATAGTGTATTCATCTTCAATCACTTCCCAAACCTCATTCCTAAGTGCCATTAGATGAACCTTCATCCTTGCACTCCAAAGACCAAAAACTAACCCATCAAGAATAGGTGTTGCATTGCCACTTGAATGATCCATTGTGTTCTTTACTAGCTTTTCCTTCAAGTTGTTAAACTTTTTGAAGGCACCTACTCTGATACCAATTGAAGAACACAAGCTTATACTGAGAGGGGGGGTGAACATTATAAGACCTCTTTTTATGTTTTCCATTATACTTCAAAATAGTAAAGCAATATACCCAAAGCAATATCAAAAAAATGCACAATATCATCCACAAAGTGACCCCAATTTTAACGTGGTTCACCCAGAATGGCTGGGCTATGTCCACAAAACTTTTCTCTAAAATTTATCTCAAATTTCTTTGGGAATCATTCCCAATTACAATGTTTATGAGCCTTGGCCCAAAGAAGATACCTTCCCCCAATCAGAATTTATGAGCCTCTACTCAAAGGAGATACCTTCCCCCAATCAAAATTTATGAGCCTTTTCTCAAAGGAGATACCTTTCCCCAATCAGAATTTATGAGCCTCTGCTCAAAAGAGAAACCTTCCCCTCTGCTCTGGAAATGATCCCTCAGAAGATCAACTGCCTCTACCTCTTGCCAACACGTGGAACTCCTTTCCATCGAAGACCTCATGTCCTCAATGCTTAGCCTAAGAGACCTATACCTTCTATGATCATGTCCATAGTAGCTTAGCAATCTATACCAAACACAGTCAGTCGATCTAGTACAAGTCTTCCTCTATCTGTCAAATCTGTCCAACTCTTGAACAAATCAATCCTCTGCATACAAGCCTTCTCAAAGACTTGCCAAATTTGTCCTCAGGTTCTTCTCATAGAACCAGTGCACCTCTGTCCTCAAGTTCTCTAATAGAACTATCAAACTCAGCTCACAAGTCCTCTGCTAGGACCTGTCCAAATCTACTCATAAGTCCCCACTAAAGCCTATCCAAAACTGCTCACAAGTCCCCATCGAAACCTGTCCAAAACTGCTCATAAGTCCCCATAAAAACCTGTCCAAAACTGCTCACAAGTCCCCATCGAAACCTGTCCAAAAACTCAGCAAGATCACCAAGAAAAACTTTCTTAGTAGGAAATCACAAAGTGAATTGTTAGAGACCCAATGTGATTTGTCAACCTCATAGAAGCATAAAGAGAATTGTTAGAGACTCAATATGTTCTATACTCAACTCCCAATCTCAAAACTCAACTCAAATCAAATCAGCTCAATCTCAATCTCAAATCTAAAAACTCAACTCAATATCTGAAATGGATAGGATAGATTTCTTTCAAGAACATGAAACCCCAACAATTTCCAACTATGCAAAGAATCACATAACAATGATACTCATGTTCTTTTCACCATCAATTAGGGCTTCAACAACAATGCTCATCAACCAAGGTTCAATCAACACCATTCAACTCAAAACACAACCTTGAAGCATTTCATAATCAACATCAGAAAAGGAAACAAGTAGAACTCATTTTCTCTCCAACATTGTTTGAACAAAAAGCATCCACCAACTCAAATCACAATAGCACAAAACCACTTTTCAAATCATCAACAAAGAAGTAAGCCCAACACTTTAACCAAGTAAAGAATAGCTTGATTATAACCAATTTAATGAAAGCAAATGTCAATCTCAAAGCTGCCCACTTAAGGTTTCACAACTTCACACAAGAAGCAATTCTAACCTTAAAACATCATGCTTTCATTTCCATAATCAACCAAAAACACTCTCAACATTACAAGAAATATTTATCCCTTATACACCTTATTTCTCCCTTATAGTCTTATCAACAATAAACTTTATCTCTCATAAGAATGCAATAAGATAATGCAAACAACACCTTAAAAAGAATATTTTATCAAAATAAAGCAAGCTTCAAACTCCTTATAACTCCTAAGCTATTTTTCTCTCTAATAAACTTCCTCCATCCGCAAAATACACTAGCAAAAATTAATTTCGAAAATACCTTTGCCAACACCAAAAAATACGCTATGGAGAAATTACGCACGAACTCTAACACCACCCACTGCATCCACTTCAACAAAGAAAAACCCTTTCACGTTATTTGAAAGTGAAACCTCCCGTTCGGGTAGCGCGCCAATAGCCTAGCTGCTACCGATGTGCCAAAGGCGTCTAGTGAGGTTTAAACCTCACTCTCTTTCCCTTGTACCTTCTGCGCCAGGGCTAAAATAAACAACAGGCCTCCCTGTCTTCTGACATGAACGACGACAACAAAACCTTATGGCAGATACAAAAAATGAACGATAGATATCCGAACAATGGATCACAAAATCATAGTGAGGAAGAAAACGAACATCAGATCGCGAAATTACAGCGAGCAACACTTTTCAAAAATGCGGATGGGATGATCTTTGAACTTCATCGTGGGATATTTATATGCAATCTTTCTCATAAACTCTTGATGTCGGTGAGGAGTTTAACACGTCGACGGAGGAGTTTAACACATCAGCGGAGGTCTTGGCTAGCACCCACAATCTTAGAACATAGCGCCATCATAGTTAAGACATTTGCGCCATGGGTTAGGAGAACCCAATTAAAACAAATAAATTAATATTCATGTAAAAATAATTAAAAGGAACCTTAACAAGGTTTTAATTATTTAAATAAATACTTCCTCCTGGACCCAAATGCATTAAACTAATGCATCCACTTGTAATCTTTAAACCTGTCAACTTGGGGTTTGCAAAAGACCTTTGAAACTGTCATGCCGTAACCTTTATCAAAACAAGTTATTTGACATCAAATAAAATTCCTTCAAGAGCTTCTTGACATCAATGACAACGTATACACTTGAGCAAAGGCAATGTACCCAAAATTGCCAACAATTATGGCAGCCATGTAGAGATTGATCGCTATGTTTGAGATCCATTGGCCTCTGATGCAACACGTGACACATTAGCAGCCTATTGTTTCTTATCTGACGATCTCCTTGTGATATTTGAAGTATGATCATTATTTTCATTGTTATTATTTTGTTGATCTAGAGAATTTTTGTAAGATCTTGGACATAGAATATACATTGACCAATCCCCTCACTTTTGCAGTGGATTTAGATTGCACTAATGTCGAGGGCCCCTCCATTGACGGTCAAAAGAAAATTTCAGGTCAAAATTTTTAGGATTTCTTCCCATCCAGGGCTATTCCATATGATATTGCAAGTATTGCAGATCTCAAATGCTAAGAATATGGATCACATGTTTCATGTTCAGGCAAGTTTTTTTGTCGACCAACCTGTAGCTGTGGGGCCAGTGCACTAGGTGTTGTTGTTGGCCACTTGGTTTATTTTAAAAAGAAAACATTTTTTTCAAAAGTGTCTACCCAAGATAAAAAGGGGTACAATTTTTTATGATATTTATTAGAAGGTTTTAATTTTTTTTATCAACCCACATGGATAGTGGGTAGGGTAAACCACTTTTAATATGGGGAAAAGTTGTTTTTGTAAGTGCAATTTATTTAAAAGTGGAGAGAAGAAAATAGTTGATAGTATGGTCTCATTGGCCATTGTTTTTAATGATTTTCCACATGGAGAGTGGAAGGATTTTTCAAAATTTCAAAGGTCCATGTAGTTTCCCATACGATGGAAAACTGAAGTTTGATTTTTATTCCATCGAAAAGTGATGCCAGGAGAATATTCTTGAGGTTTATTTTCTACCTAGAAAGGCATGCTATTATTTTTCCCACATATGGAGGACCTATTTACATCTGAATATAGCCCTATATAGTCATTGGAAAGATTATTTCAAGTCAAACCCAATGGTGAGGTCCATTTTCAATTTTGAGACTATTTACTATGATATTTTGAAGTTCGAATATTGTTGTATTATGAAATGCACTCTCATTTGAACCCGACACTCTAAAGACATTTGTATGTGATCCTCATATCTAGTCACATTTTCTATAGCACCTAGCAGATGCAATGACTGGTTATCCATACATTCTGATAGGATGAGGAGGTTACCATAAGGACACCTACTCTAGGGACTACAAATAAAGACACCCTAGACTCTATCTGAGGACTTTTTTAGATCAAGATTCCATTCTTTTATTTCTTCTTCTCCTCCATATTTGGATTATATGGCTAATTTTTTAATGTATTTCATGGCTCGTATTTATTTTGTATTAAGGTGTATTTTCTTCAGAGATCAACATCTTCTAGTTTGTGTTTCACCATGAGGGGGGATGATATTCATGGTGAACCTAGTCAGTGACCTATGAGAGGCAACATACCTAGATGATGACCTACATAAGGCAATAAACCCAAAAGTGGCTAACCCTGAGGCACCTAGGATAACCTTGAGATACTTAGATGGCTGATCTAGAGGCAACAAACCTGTGGAAGTGGATGACCCTGAGGCAACAGACCGAGATATATACACTGTTGATCTAGCATTATTCACAGTTGGATATCCAAGCACAAATATCACGAGCCTAATCTAAATTATGTAATAAAGGAGGATGTTAGGGTTCTTTTAGAGAAGTCAACATTAAGGGGGAATGTTATCTAATGTTGACTTATTATTTTTCTCTATATTTAGGATAGTGTACATTAAGGGGGAATGTTAGAATATTATAATGTGTACTATGTCTTCTTTTTGAAACTTGTCATTTTTTCATATAGGCTTATGCATATATATTGTACTCTTTTCATGTGTAATATATCTTATATTTTCCTGTCCCAACAATGGCAACCAAAATCCCTCTTGGACTATTGCAAATTTTTTAATTGAAGCTAGGAGAATGATTCAAAATTTAGAAATCCAATTCAAGCATCGGTTTAGGGAAGGTAACAAAGTTGCACACTTCCTGGCTAATCAAGGTCTTACGCAACAAGATCTTCACATTTGGAAGGATAATTTCCTAGATGTCCTTAGATTATTGTGATGTAAAATGAACGAGAATTAGATTAGGAAATAATCAATCGAACATTAGGATTTACCATTAACTTCAAAGTATAAATATGTTACAAAATAGATTATTTAACGACTTAGCATTAGAAGAACTAACATCGTTTAATAATAGATTATTCTAACAAACTAAATAAATATCATAAGATATTTAGTTATTAACCATAGTAACTAGAAAGTAATTCATAGCATAGTAACTATCTCCTATGGTAGAAAAGTAAATGTAATAACCTATGTAGTATAATGCAATATACTACATATTTTACCCTAACATCCCCCCTTTATTACATTACTTTGATATACAAAGTTTATTTTAGAATAGTTCAAATTTGACACGTCTAAGTACCTTTGTGAAGATGTCAACAACCTGTTCATCCGTGGGAATGTATTGGATCTTGATGATGTGTTTAGGAACTTCATCACGAATGAAATGACAATCTGTGTCAATATGCTTTGTGCGTTCATGATGGATTGGTGATGGCAAGCCGGGATTCACACAAACACATTCACAATAATTTCATGGTAATTTCATTAAAAATAGCTTAATACGGTTTACAGTAGTCTCTCCAGTATACCACTTCTCCCCCAATCCCGAACTTCACCATCCCCATCCTTACAGCATTTCAGGTTTTTAACGAGGCCCCCGATCCTCTCGGCCATCAATGCCCTGCCTAACAAATTCTAATTCTAATTTTCCCTCCCTCGATCGAACTTCCCAAATTTTGTCATAAATGGCCACTGCCTTACCCACCATGAAAACCTCATTAAAGATCTTCTCTGACCTGCAAATGCCGCCTTGGTCAGATCGTCCTTTCGTGCCTCTGTTTCGCCCATAATGTCCATGCTCTGTACTATTGTGAAGACCATTCCCATCTTAATACACGCGGTCGCCAATTTCAATTTCAATCTTTGTGGCAGCCCGCGTGTTTAATTAATTAATTTTTTTTTTTTGCTTTGTCTTCGACTGACCGTGCCACTTTAACACACATGGAGGTCACGTGTCACTATGGCTCTCCTTCTCATTTGAACATGTGTCCACAAGCTTGTCTTCATACTTGTCGCGATACCACGACATGTCGCGATATCACGACCCACTATCCCTTTGCTTTCACCTTGGCAAAAAAAGTCACGATATCGTGACATGTCGCGATATCGCGACCCAACGGTCACCTCACTTCAATTTGCAAATGATGCCGCGATATCACGACGTCGCGATATCGTGACCAAAACCTTCTCCCCTTATTCGTCTGCACCGAGCCTTTGATTTTAATTACCAACTGTAGTCACGATAACGCGATGGAAATTCAACGCTGCTAAAGTCGAAACAAGAATCACGATATCGCGACGTCGCGATATCGTGACTCAAACTGGCCATTGCCCTTCCGAAGCTTTGGGGTCGTGATTTCGTGACATGTCGCAAAATCGCAACATGTCACGATTTCGCGACCCCAACGCAACTTGTGCCTTTACTCTAAAACTTCCTCTTCTTTTTACAAAACCTCCCTCTTGGGCCAAGATTTGAAACAAACCCAACACAAGTACTTAGAAAATAAAAGCAAACAATAAAATGATTTGGAGGATGCAAGATTGCTCCTTGACCACCGGATGCTCCTACATCGACATATCACGACGTCGCAATATCGCGACCAAAACCTTCTCCCCTTCTTCGTCTGCACCGAGCCTTTGATTTTAATTGCCAACTGTAGTCGCGATAACATGACGGAAATTCAATGCTGCTGAAGTCGAAATAATAGTCACGATATCACGACGTCATGATATCGCGATGTCGCGATATCGCGACTCAAACTGGCCATTGCCCTTCCGAAGCTTTGGGGTCACGATTTTGCGACCCCAACGCAACTTGTGCCTTTACTCTAAAACTTCCTCTTCTTTTTACAAAACCTCCCTCTTGGGCCAATATTTGAAACAAACCCAACACAAGTACTTAGAAAATAAAAGCAAACAATAAAATGATTTGGAGGATGCAAGATTGCTCCTTGACCATCGGATGCTCCTGCATCAGACACCCGGGGTAGATAAAAAAAAGTGACCCTCACTTTTGTTTGGCTAAGGGGAGACCCAAGCGGTCAACTTCCGTCTTCGACAACCAAGTCGCATCTTTAGTTGGTCTGCCCCTCCACTTGATCAAATACTCAGTATACTGCCTGTTTTGGGTGCTCCGGACTTCACGGGTATCTAATACTTCCTCGGCCTCATCTGTGCTTGGAGTAGAGGCTGGAAATTGCCATGGTTCTGGACTTTGCAGGTCTGTACTTTCTCCCTCATGATATTCCACGAGATCTAAAATATTAAAAATAGGTGAAATATCAAGCCAACTCGGCAATTTCACTTCATACGCATTTCCTGACTCCCGCTTTCCCAGTATTTTGCATGGCCCAAACTTTTTCATCTTCAATTTATTGTAAGTCTTGGTAGGAAATCTCTCCTTCCTGAGATACACCATAACCTCATCTCCAATCTCGAACTCCTTGAACCGCCGCTTCTGGTCTGCCCTTGTCTTATATTGACTGTTCATTTTTGTGATCTGTCTTCTTACTTCCTCATGCAGACTTTTTATATGCTCTGCAAATTCTTCTGCCTCGGCACTACATTTTTCTCTTCTGTCCAACTTTCTTAGCTCAGACACATTCCTCGAGCTGTTTCCATATACTATCTGGAACGAAGATTTATTTGTACTTTTATTAACTGAACTGTTATATGCAAACTCTGCCTGTGGTAAGACCAAATCCCATCCCTTGGGTTGATCCACTATCAAACACCGCAGTAAATTGCCCAGGCTTCTATTGACCACCTCCGTCTGCCCATCTGTCTGTGGATGGTATGCTGAACTAAATTTCAAGTCTGTCTTCAATTTCTTCCACAGAGTTCTCCAGAAATACCCAACAAACTTTGTATCTCTGTCTGAAACTATACTTCTCGGTAGACCGTGAAGTCGTACCACTTCCTTGAAGAACAACCCAGCAATGTGAACTGCATCACTTGTCTTTTGGCAGGGAATAAAATGTGCCATTTTGGAGAACCGGTCCACCACCACAAATATTGAATCATTTCCTCTCTGTGTTCTCGGAAATCCAAGAACAAAATCCATGCTTATGTCATCCCATGGTCTCTCGAGCACGGGTAATGGTCGGTACGATCCTGTATTTTGTTTTACACCCTTTGCCATCCGGCATATTCTGCAACTTTGCACAAACTTCCGTACATCTTGCCGAAGTTGTGGCCAGTAGTAATTTTCCTCAATCAAGGCAATGGTCTTATCCCTACCAAAATGCCCAGCCAATCCTCCGTTGTGCTTTTCTTTGATTAAATTCTCCCGCATGGAACTTTTGGGAATGCACAACTTACTACCCTTGAACAGCATCCCGTCTTGGATTAAGAAATCCAACCATTTTGTTCTATCCATAGTAAGAGGTATTGAGCAAGCCTTCCAGGGCTTCGCAAAATCCGGATCTGCAGGGTATAGACCCTTCAGTTCTTCAAACCCCACTACTTCCACTTGTCAATCTGGTCAGTAGAGTCCGCCTTCTACTTAAGGCATCTGCAACCCTGTTTGACTTCCCACTTCTGTGCTTTAGTACAAAGGTATAACTTTGGAGGAACTCCACCCATTTCATGTGCCTTTGGTTCAGTTTTGTTTGACTATTAATGTATTGCAAAGCCTGATGGTCAGTAAACAGTACAAACTCCTTTGGTAATAAATAATGTCTCCACCTTTTTAGGGCCTGAACTATAGCATAAAATTCTTGATCATAGAAATAATACTTTTTCCGAGCATCATTTAACTTTTCACTGAAATAAGCAACTGGCTTGCCTCCTTTACTCGACATCGCCCCTATTGCACTCGCCACGGCATCACGAGTCCACCTGAAATACCTTGTTGAAGTCCGGAAGTGCCAAAATAGGCTGTTCTATAACTTTTCTCTTCAATGTATCAAAGCTCCTTTCAACCCTCGATGTCCATTTGAACTCCTTTTTATCTCCCCTCATTGTCTCTGTGAGAGGTGCACAAATACTGCTGAAGTTCTTTATGAACTTCCTATAAAATCGGCGGACCATGGAATGACCTCACTTCTGTTGTGCTCCTTGGAGTAGGCCATTCAATGATGGCTCTCACCTTTTCGGGGTCCATCTTCAGGCCTTCTACTGAGATTACAAACCCCAAGTATACCAATTCCTTCTTGACAAAATTACACTTTTTCAAATTTATTAATAACTGTTCTTCTTGCTGACTTTTCAAAGACTCTCCGATATGCATCGGGTGTTCCTCCAGGGTCCGGCTAAATATCAATATATCATCTAAATAAACAATAACAAACTTTCCCAGAAATTCTTTCGAGTACTTCATTCATCGACCGCATGAAGTTACTTGGTGCATTGGACAGTCCAAAGGGCATGACCAACCACTCAAATAGGCCTTCTCTTGTCTTGAAGGCTGTCTTCCATTCATCCCCCTCTCGGATACGGATCTGATGATAACCACTTTTCAAGTCAATCTTTGTGAAGTACTCAGCTCCACTTAAACAGTCCATGATATCATCCATTCTCGGTAACGGGAATCGTACTTAATAGTAATTTTGTTGATGGCCCGTGAATCTGTACACATCCTCCATTCCCCATCCTTCTTTTGCGCCAGCACTGCAGGTACTACGCATGGACTCAAACTTTCCCGAATTAATCCCTTTTCTAATAATTCTTGGACCTATCTATTTAACTCCTCAGTCTCTACAGGTGTCATCCTGTGTGCAGCTTTATTTGGCAGGCTTGATCCTGGTACTAAATCTATATGATGGCTAATTTTTCTCACAGGGGGTAAGCCCTCAGGCACATTGTCAGACACAATGTCTGGAAATTCCTCCAGCAGATTTAGAACTTTTGTTGGGGTATCCCGGCATTCCTTCCCCCTAACTCTAGGGATTATTGCATAACATAAATGTTCATGCTTTAACCCATTCAGAAAATCTCTCCCCCCAACTAAATAGACTCTAGAAATATTACATACCTTTTCATCTATATCCTTCAAGGGCTTTAGTTTATGGCGTACACCATTCTTTGTCAATGAGTAGGTGTTGGCACGACCATCATGTACTGCACTCCGATCAAACTACTAGGGTCTCCCCAGCAACATGTGGCAAACATCCATGGGTAAGATGTCACACAGGACCTCATCACAATAATTCCCAATGTTAAATTTAATAGAACACTGCTCATTGACCAAAGCTCCATGGTCCTTTTGTAACCATGCGACCCGGTATGGGTGTGGGTGTTTCTTCCTTTCTAACTGTAACTTTGTAACCATTTCCTTAGAAACCGGGTTATCCGTGCTACCATTATCAATAATGATATTGCAAACCTTGCCTGCACATTTACATCTAGTGCGGAATAAAATTTTCCTCTGGTCTGTGTCCTTCTCCTCGTTCAACATGACTCTTCTTACAACCATTGTTTCTCCTCTCTCCGCTTCTTCGAAATGCTCAGATTCAGCATCCTCCTCTGCCACAACAGCTCTGGCTGGGCCCTCAGGCCTCTTGTTTGTTCTTTCTCGGTGTTGTGGACATTCAAATGCCCTGTGTCCTTCTTCACCACGGTGGAAACATGTTCCACGAAATACTCCCCTTCCAAACCCTCGTCCAGATCCACCCCGTCCTCTTGGGTAGCTGTTCTGATCTCGGGGCTGATAAATATCTTCTTCTTTTTGGTCCTGGTTACTATCGGCTTCACCAGTCTTCTTCGGATCCTTGTACTTTTCTCCACTGGTCCTCCCACCAGTCCTTCCACCTCGGCCTCTTCCTCTTTGCTTGCCTTCAAACCGCCTGTTTAGCTTTTCTTCTACCTTCAAGGCAAATTGATAAGCATCCTCAATGGTGTTTACTCGAACCAAGCTCAGTTCTTCCTGGATACCAAGCCTCAACCCATTAATGTAACGGGCTACTTTCTCTTTATTTGCCTCTAAATGCCCTGTTCTAATAGAAATTTTGTAAAATTCTTCAGTGTACTCTTGGACAGTTTTGTTTGTCTGTCTCAAGCTCTGCATTTTTCTTAGCAGATCCAACTCGTAATCTGCTGGGATGAACTGTCTTTTAAGCTTCTCCACCATTCTATCCCATCTTGTTATTCTCTCTTTCCCTCTTCTGTTTCTCTCCAACTGCATTCCCCTCCACCAAATGTTGGCATGACCCTTTAACTTGGTCTTAGCAAATCGACCCGGTTAGGGTCTTCAATCTCCTCATACTCGAAATATTCCTCTAAATCATTTATCCAGTCAATCACTTCTTCCGGATTCAGATTTCCTGAGTAGGTAGATACCTCCATTTTTGGCTATTTTCCAATCTGAGAGATGGCCTTATACAACCGGGCCTGAGCTGGATCCACAGCTTCTACTTCTTCCTCAGACTATTCTTCCTCTTCAACTTCATCTTCACTTTCCTCTTCCCCTCCGAGTTCGCGCCTTCTACGTAACTCTGCTTGCAAGGCTTGAACTTGTCTTTGCAAGGCCCGGAAGTCTTCGGCCGGCACCACATTTCTTGCTCCGCCACGGTTCCTTCGTGGAGGCATGATATTTTCTCTGTATTATTTATTTTTTTTTAGAATTCTTCCACAGATCCTGGTGCAACTGCCTCTCTCGGCGATTTGTTACACGCTCAGGAGCTCCCGCTTTGATACCACTTGATGGCAAGCCGGGATTCACACAAACACATTCACAGTAATTTCATGGTAATTTCATTAAAAATAGCTTAATACGGTTTACAGTAGTCTCTCCAGTATACCACTTCTCCCCCAATCCCGAACTTCACCATCCCCCATCCTTACAGCATTTCGGGTTTTTAACGAGGCCCCCGATCCTCTCGGCCATCAATGCCCTGCCTAACAAATTCAAATTCTAATTTTCCCTCCCTCGGTCGAACTTCCCAAATTTTGTCATAAATGGCCACTGCCTTACCCACCATGAAAACCTCATTAAAGATCTTCTCTGACCTGCAAACGCCGCCTTGGTCAGATCGTCCTTTCGTGCCTCTATTTCACCCATAATGTCCATGCTCGCATATTGTTGTGAAGACCATTCCCATCTTAATACACGCGGTCGCCAATTTCAATTTCAATCTTCGTGGCAGCCCACGCGTTTAATTAATTAATTTTTTTTTCTGCTTTGTCTTCGACTGACCGTGCCACTTTAACACACGTGGAGGTCGCGTGTCACTATGGCTCTCCTTCTCATTTGAACACGTGTCCACAAGCTTGTCTTCATACTTGTCGCGATATCGCGACATGTCGCGATATCGCGACCCACTGTCCCTTTGCTTTCACCTTGGCGGAAAAAGTCACGATATCGTGACATGTCGCGATATCACGACCCAACGGTCACCTCTCTTCAATTTGCAAATGATGTCGCGATATCGCAACGTCGCGATATCGCGACGTCATGATATCGTGACCAAAACCTTCTCCCCTTCTTCGTCTGCACCAAGCCTTTGATTTTAATTGCCAACTATAGTCGCGATAACGCGACGGAAATTCAACGCTGCTGAAGTCGAAACAAGAGTCACGATATCGCGACGTCGCGATATCGTGACTCAAACTGGCCATTGCCCTTTCGAAGCTTTGGGGTCACGATTTCGTGACCCCAACGCAACTTGTGCCTTTACTCTAAAACTTCCTCTTATTTTTACAAAACCTCCCTCTTGGGCCAAGATTTGAAACAAACCCAACACAAGTACTTAGAAAATAAAAGCAAACAATAAAATGATTTGGAGGATGCAAGATTGCTCCTTGACCACCGGATGCTCCTGCATCAATTGGATTCTTGACCAAGCTCAAAACACCTGAGTTGTCGCAAAACATGTGAATAGGAAGTTTTTTTAGTAGGCTCATGGTAGCCAAGATGTGACTTAACCATATCGCTTCACACACAACTCCACGTGCAGCGTGATACTCTGCCTCTATTGAAGATAAAGCAACCACCTATTGCTTTTTACTATACCATGAGACAGGACTAGATCCAAGATGAAATACATACCCTAATGTTGATTTTTTGTCATCTATGGATCTAGCGTAATTAGAGTCAGTGTAAATCTATAAGAAGAATGAATTATTCTTCTTATACTCTAGACCATAATCTGCACTACCCTGAATGTAGTGAAGAGCCCTCTTAGCTTCTTTCCAATGAGAGACCTTTGGTTCTTGCATGAACCGTGAAAGATAGTTTATAGCATAATTAATATCTAGTCTAGTATTAGTCAAATAGATGAGGCTTCCAATCATCTGTCTATATAGTGTGCCATCTACCTATGATGAGTCATCATATTGTGATAATTGAAGCCCTGATTCCATTGGTGTTGCTTTGGGCTTACAATCAGTCATACGATATTTTTCTACTAAAGTCTTGGCATACTTTTTTTGAGTCACCCTAAGATGATTCTTATTTTGTTCTATCTCAAGGCCAAGATAGTAGTGGAGAAGTCCTAGATCTGTCATATCAAATGACTCTTTCAAGTCATATTTCATGGCTTTAATCAATTTCTCTAAATTTCCAGTGATGATCAGATCATCTACATATAACACAAGAATCACTATTTCAGAACCTGTGTTCTTGATATAGAGATTTGTGTTATATGGACTTCTCTTAAATCCATGTTGTAGTAGGTGACTATCCATTTTTATGTACCATGCTCTTGGGGCTTGTTTTAACCTGTATAATGATTTGACCAACTTGCAAACTTGTTGCTCATGGCCTTCCTCAGCAAATCCAGGAGGTTGAGTCATGTACACTTCTTTTAAGTCACCATTTAGAAAGGCACTTTTTACATCCATCTGATGTAATTTCCATCCGAACTATGTTGCCATAGCACAAAGAACTCGAATGGTGGTCATCCTTGCTATAGGAGCAAAGGTTTCCTCATAGTCAAGGCCTTCATTTTGAGCATAGCCCTTCACCACAATATGGGCCTTATGCTTATCTATGGTACCATCTGCCTTATATTTGACTTTGTAAACCCATTTGCAGCCTATGGGTTTCTTTCATTTAGGCAAAGCTACCAACTTCCATATTTTATTCTTGATGAGGGAGTTATGTTCTGCATCCATAGTTGCCTTCCACTGAGGCAGTCTAAGTGCTTCATCAACTATAGAAGGTTCATTTTCATCAAATGATGACAAGTAAACCCTCTCCTCATATATTTCCATATCATCTTCCCTTGCTAACTCTCTATCAATAGAAAGGTCTTGAAAATCTACACAAAGATCATCAACTAAAGTGGATGTTTCAGTATTTCTTGTTGAGTCATGCTTCATGTCTTTGGATGATTGAGAGTAATATCAGGTGGGGAAGTGAGTTTGAAATCTTTCATTGTGCTTGTATACCATTTGGGAGGCTTTTTTTGTTGTGGAGAAGGAAGTGGTTTTTGCTCCTCATCATCTAGGTATACTGATGTAGTGTTGGGTGTGAAAGCTTCATCAAACACTACATCTCTACTGACATGTATTTTCTTGGTAAATGGGTCTATCAATCGATAGCCTTTTGAGAATTCATCATATCCAAGAAAAACACATGGTAGGGACTTCTCATCTAATTTCCTTCTTTTCTCCTTGGGTATATGCATAAAAGCCTTACACCCAAATACCCGTAGATGAGATATGGAGGGTTTCCTTCCACTCCATGCTTCCTGAGGAGTCATACCTTCAAGAGCCCTTGTGGGTGCTCTATTTAGAAGATATAATGTAGTTTGAACAGCTTCAGCCTAGTAAATTTGCTCAAGATTGGATCCCTTAAGCATACATCAAACCATTTCCATAATGGACCGATTTCTTCTCTCAGTAACTCCATTTGACTAAGGAGAATAGGTTGTGGTCAACTATATTTTATGTGTATTCGCCCCCTCGATCTGAACGGAGGGTCTTGATGAAACATCCTAATTCTTTCTCAACTAGCTTTTTGAACTGTTGAAAATAGGTAAATGCTTCAGACTTCAACTGCAAGAAGAAGACCCACATCTTGCATGAGTGATCATCTACAAACAATTGAAAATACCATTTTCCTCCACAACTAGTAGACATGGGACCACACAAATTTGTGTGAACCAACTCCAAAGGTACCATATCTCGAAAGGAGCTAGGTTCAAAGGGTACTCTATGTTGCTTGCCTGACAAGCAATCTGAGCACACTCGCAAAGTAGATGAAAGAGTAGGCGGTCCTTTCACCATTTAATATTTACTGAGTTCTAGTACATATCCTAGACTTAAATGCCCAAATATCTTATGCCATAGAGATTTGGCCTCTTTTGTGGTTACTGCCATTGTAGTATGTGTTGAAGTAATTGCATATAAGACAAAAAAACCATGTTTGTATGAACTTATTTCTATCTATTTTCCTTTCTTAGTGATAAAGCAATATTTCTTTTCTTTTTCCACCTTGAAATTGACATTCATGTGATTGTCCAGGATTTGTGGAACTGACAAGAGATTATTTTTCAATCCTGGTACATAAAGAAATTTTTGAATTTTACATTCTCCATCTGGAAGGGAGACAAAAACACTTCCTTCTCCCTGAACTCGATAGGTTTGATCATCAACAATGGTGACTGGTCTACCTTCTTGAGTCTCAAATGTCTCAAACCAGGACTTATCGCCAATCATATGCTTACTAGCACCTGAATCTATGTACCACACAATGTCCTTGTGAGGGAAAACTATATGTGTCATGAGCACCTTGTGTGCTCATTCAAAGTTCGAACTAGAATATTTAGTTGCAATGTGTCCCTGTTGTTGTTTATTCTTATTCTTTGGTTTACCTTTGCCCTTCTTGTTTCCTTGTTCATTGGGCGGTTTGTTCTTAAACCAACATATTTTGGTTTCATGAGTGTCCTTGCCATAAATCTTACAATATTGCTTCTTATTCTTAGTCTCTTTGCATTTACCCTTGTCTTTATTAGAAGAAGAACCTTTCTGTTGATTCCACTTTTTCTTACCACCTTGTCTGTTTGAGAAAAGAGCATTGTTGGATGCTTCATCTCTTTGGAGTTGATTAGCTTCTTCTGTTTGAAGCATATTTACCAACTCGACAAAAGTCATTGTCCTTCCAAAGACTTGTAATGAAGTGATCAACATTTTGTAGGAGTCGGGAAGAGCCCTCAAAATTATAGAGGTCAAGACTTGGTCTTCCACTTTTTCTCCTAAGGATTGCAGTTTTGTTTTCAATTCTGCCACTCTACAGAGGAATAGCTCTACTGTTTCTCCTGATTTCATATGAAGAGTATGAAGCTATGTTTGGAGGTGAAGAATCATTGATTGATTCTTCCCCACAAATATGGTTGTTAAGGCATCCCATGCCTCCTTACCATTATTAGATTCATTGATATGAGGTTGGATATCATCAATAATAGCTAGCAAGATCATTAAGGATAGTTTTCTATCATTTTTATCAAATGTTGTTTGATATGCTCCTACTGATTGAGGTCTAGTTTCACTTCCATCCACTATAGACCATAGATCCTCTATAGTTAAGATAGCTTTCATCTTAGTCTTCCATGCAGAATAATTTGAACCTTTGAGCAGTTGGCTCTTAGTGAGATACTTGTGCATCATGGCCATGGTGAAGGTTTCAAATTGATAGGACTAAGATGGTTGTATCTTGCACTATACCCTCAAAAGAGTATATGGAAGATGTTTAATTTTCTTCTATAAGATATTTAATGGCACCTGCTTTAACACCCTTAACAAGGGATAAAAATTTTGAGTATTTTAAGCCAAACAAATAGAGCAAATTAAAGGGGTAGGTTTTGAAAGACTTATGATTGTGCTCTCTAGGATATTTAATGGCACCTGCCTTAACACCCTTCAATAAGGATGGAAATTTTGAGGAAATTAAGCCAAACAAAGAGAGTTAATCAAGGTGTTTTGAATTTTGACTTTTTATGGGGAATAAAATTGACTTTGTTTTAACCTGTGCAAGGTGTAGCACGATTTGGAGTGAAGTTTGGGTTTTGTGAAATGCTCCTTCAATTTTCTATCTGATTGTTTAATTGCACACATAAAACATGATAGTTAGTGCAATAATAAAAAACAAGAGAGCAACCCAAATTATTATCACTCTAGGTGTCGGATGCAACCAAAAATGCACCTAGTATAGTCAATTTTTAAGAGAAGGTGTCGAGTACAATCGAGAATGCACCTTTCTTGCTTTGAAATATCCCCCCTTTCTCTTTACAATTTTGCAAAAAAATAGAATCACAAGATATGACTTCTATCCCCCCTTAATTTTTACAAAATTGAAAAATTAGAGCACTCCTTTCAAGACAAGTTGACACATGACCCGCATTTGAAAGTCTTCCAGACCAGTCGACACACGACTTTGGTTTTTGTCTTCCACACTCAAGCATGAGGAGAAAAAAAATAGGATTGAATAGATCTCAAGTTTACAACAAAAAATTGCTATTTTATGTTTTATGTCTCCTTTCTTGAAGGAGAGAACAAAAGCAAAGTTTGAAGGTTTGTGGAAAATGAGATAGCCTTTATGCTTCCTCAATCATGGCATGCTATGTGTTTTGCAATAGAATTGTTGAGTTTCTATGTCTTATATCTCCAAAAATGAATGAAGAAAACTATAGAACTTCTATGGAGTTTATTACAAAAAAATGTTGAAGCAGGTTTTTAAAATTTTCCAAAAAGAGGTTCCTATGTTTCTTTTGTCTCCAATTGAGAGAAAACACTATTTGATTTTTGGAACATTTAAGGAAAAAATTTTGTTTGGATTTCAAGTTCTCTAAGTTTGATAAAGCAAAAAAAATATGTATTTAAGATGAAATTTCTATAATTTAGGAAAAAAATGGAAAAAAAATGGTCCAATTTGATTAAAAATTGAATATTTTATGCCAATTTGAAAATAAATTATAAAAAAAAATCAAAAAATAATATTTTTAATGCTGAAAAAACTGTAGAAAATTAAAAATTTTGGAAAAAAAATTATGAAATCTATTAAAAACCTTTGTATTTGGAAGTGTTGGGAATTGAACTGGTGCCTCCACGGATGCTAGGCGACCGCGCTAGCCAACCGAGCCATCGCCTGGTTGGAAATGTCTTCGACGTGGCTGCAACTTAAGGTGGCCATGGTGGTGATGAGCCTTTGTGGGATTTATCCCACATGCATCCCAAAATGGGATGCATAAGGCTTTATAAGCCGCAACACTCCCATCCAACATTGATTGCCTACGAGCAATCGACGAGTCTCGCCCACCCTTTTTGGACGCCACCACATGGCACCAGGGGTGGGCCTAGTCGAGTCCAAGTCAGTCTTGTCATCCAGTGGTTGTCCACCATGTGTCGAGTCTGAGTCAGTCCTCTAGTCCAGTCAACATCTAGGTGATGTGTGGTTGTTGTGCCATGTGTCACCTAGTCAATGGTCTAGGTTGCGCATCAAGGTGCATGTAGTCCAAAGATCATTATATCTCGCCACTTATTGCATCATAATTGGTTGAGTTTAGGGATTGAAGGGCCTCCTGACCTTGTAGATCCTAAGGTGGTCAGGGATCGAATAGAACTGCTGCCCTCTCGGATCCTAAGGTCGTGCGACACATGTGCGTCCAGCTGGGAGGTGAGGGTTCTCCTACCCTCTCGGTCCTCCTTGATATGCAGAGGCCACATGGGTCTGTGGGTAGGCCTGTGGGCCTACACGATGCGTGCGGGCCTAGAGGGCCTATGCATCGCATGTGGGGCCTATGCATCACCTGTGGGGACAATAGGCAGCTGTAGGGGATCCAGTGGGCCTGCACGATGCGTACGGGCCTGGTGAGCCTACGCATCATGTGTGGGTCCTTAAGGGCCTACATGTCACCTACGTGGGAGTCAGGAAGGAGGAGTCAACACAGATGCCAAGTAACCAGGTGGAACGAGTGATGCTCGTGTTATCCACCCCAGTAAGGATACCAATGATGTAAAATGAACAAGAATTAGATTAGGAAATAATCAATCGAACATTAGGATTTGCCATTAACTTCAAAGTATAAATAGGTTACAAAATAGATTATTTAACGACTTAGCATTAGAAGCGCTAACGTCATTTAATAATAGATTATTCTAACAAACTAAATAAATATCATAAGATATTTAGTTATTAACCATAGTAACTAGAAAGTAATTCGTAGCATAGTAACTATCTCCTATGGTAGAAAAGTAAATGTAATAACATATGTAGTATAATGCAATATACTACCTATTTTACCCTAACACATTGGACAATGAATTCAGGCAAAGGTCAAACTCGAGTCAGAATACTTAGGGTAGATGGATGGAACCTACCCCATTGGATGTTGCTTTTTAAATATTTTGGTCGGGCCTGCATGCCCAGTTTTTTGTCTTTGTTTATCCATGCAGGCCTGCGTGCCCAAATTTTATCTCTATTTGGTTTATATATCTGGGTTTGTATAGCTAGTATATGTTTGTTTGGGTGTAGGTAGTTGTGTCTAAGGGTTTATTGGCTTTAATTTTTGAAGTGTCCTCAATACCCGAGTGGTTGAAGATTAGCTTCTTTTTGTTATAAAGTTTGGAGGTTCTTTCAAAACTCCTTTTGTCCAACTAATCAAAAAAATATATCTATATATGTGCTTAAATTAACATCTATCCATTAATTGAGGGTGATACATCATATGACATTTATCAATGTAATCCCACAATATTAAACATCAAGCTCCAATCAAAGACTTACAATCAACAATCCTAGAAAGGGGTACCCAACCAACACAGAGAAAATGACTCAATAAAAGAAAACTAAATCCAATCACTCTACCAACATCAAAAAGTGAAAAATTTTGCACTAAAGGAAACAACCTAAAAACCCAAAAGAGGCGGTCAAAAATAATCCTTGAGGTAACGATATCCATAAATAAAATAATAAATGACCATATACGGAACCAAATACCACAAACAAAATTGCCTAGAAAAAAGTTTCAAAAATGAAATAAAATCAACCCACAAATGCATGTGGGTCACACTCCTCCGTGGAATGCTACCAAAGCATTCCCAAATCCCTAGAACTATTGAATTCCAATGAAGAAAGGAGTGTCATCCAGACAATTTGAAATACCTACCTTCAAATGGGCCCCTAATAGGCATTAATGGAACTCCGCACTTGAAATTTAAATCCACAATCAGATTTGAATCCCACCCAAAAGAGATTTAAATCTAAAAACAACTATAGGATCCTCTTTCCACCCAACGGTAACCAGGAAAACAAGAACATCTGTAGCACCAAAGGTGATGCAAAACTGGAAACTAGGAAAGAACCAGGAGTTCAAAATCTTGCAATAATAAGAAAAACACAAAATAACACCTAGGATCGAGAAAATAATCACAAAAATATCTACAACTCAAATCACATCCAGCAACATCTCATTCACCCTGGGTGGGGAGATTTTAAAAGCATTCAATCTGAGTTATCTACTACCACACCTAATACTCATTTTTGTTTTAGATCAAAATCAGGGTGGGTCCCAATGGCCACATTAGAGTTGAACTCCCTCTTATTAGGTCTTCCCACTTTTCTTTTAACTCCTATGACACTACAAGACTTTCTATCTCTTGGTTTTAGGGTCTGGGCAGCCCTTCTCTAGAATAGGGCCAAGGGAGGCTGTTGGAGTTTCCACTCTTTTCTACAACACAACTTCCTCTATAGAAATAAAAGTAAAGGAGTTTTGAAGAGTAAAATAAAACTGGTTTACCTTAGGGAGTTGGGCATTTACTTCTTGGATAACCTCCAATCTCTTAATTGGTTTCCTATTCAGCTCCTCAATACCATCAAACAAAATATATGGATGAGAATCATTCTCCTAAATCTCCTTACTAGGACCAACTTGAGTTTCAGCCTTGATAGAGCAATTAGAAATAGTCTCCTTACTCAAAGCACCAAGAGCTTCAGCCTCATCAAACATAAAAGGAGCAGGCTCTTTACCTTTTGCATTTTTGCAAAATTTCTTTGGCACCTACCTATCCCTAGTATTCTTGTGGACCGCTAACTTGCTCAAAGCTTTAGGATGTAGAAGAATTTTTTTTTTCTAATGTCCACCTTTCCTACATTCTTGGAAAACTTGGGGCTTATTTTAATAATCAATGACCTAAATATAAGTACCCATATGAGAATTGAGTTCAACATAACTCATAAGTTCTTTATCAATATCTACAATTACACACATTTTGGCATAGAGCATCCAAGACATAGAAATGGTAGTCTGATCCAAGGAAACCAAGTCTCCAATAGTTTTGTCCACAACATGAAAGATGCTCTCATGCCAAATATGGAGAGGAAAATCCAAAAACTTAACCCAAAGTAGAACAAGGTTAATACTCTACATCAAAGGATTAAAATTTGATCCCCATTTATGTAGAAATAAACCCCACTTGCCAAATAACCACGAACCTCCTTCCAACATCAGTTTGGAGCCCTCCCTACAATTGATCCTGATGAGAAAAAAATTTCTTGGGATGGCCATGATTTCTAGAGACCTAAGAGGTCTCAACGATTTCTTACACACACACACACACACACACACACACACACATATATATATATATATATATATATTAAAATTATTAAAGAACATGATTTTAAGAATATGTTATTTTATAAAAATATATCATTTTATTATTTTTTGGATTAGTTGGATGAAAGAAGTTTTGAAAGGATCTCCAAACCTTATAACAAAAAGAAGCTAATCTCCAGCCACTAGGATACTGAGGATACTTCAAAAATTAAAGCCAACCAGCCCTTGGACACAACTACCTAAACCCAAAACAATATCTACTAGCCAAACAAACAATGATACATAAGCTAAACAGAGATAAAAGTTGGGCACGTAGGCCCGATGGGTAAACAAAGACAAAAAACTAGGCAGACAAGCCCAACCAAAACATTTAAAAAGTAACATCTAATGGGGAGGGTTCTAGCCACACACCCTAAAAATTCTAACTTGATTTTGACCTTTGTCTAAATTCATTGTCCAACGATCTAAGGCCATCTAGGAAATTACCTATCTAAATATGAAGATCTTGTTGTGTAAGACCTTGATTAGCTAGGAAGCCCGTAGTTTTGTTACCTTTGAATTGGTGCTTGAATTGGACTTCTTCTAAATTTTGAATCATTCTTCTAGCTTCAATTATTAAATTTGTAATAGTCCAAGAGGGATTTTGGTTGCCATTAATCATATTGATAACATTGAGTGAATCTCCTTCTATGATTAGTTTCCTATAATTCACCTAGTTTAGTTGGGAAACACCCTAAAATAATGCTTGAGCTTCAATGAAATGGCTGGTTTGGTGACCCAATTTTTTAGCAAAGGCAAGAAGAATTTTGTCCTTCGAGTTTCTAAACAACCCCCTTACACCCACCGAACTCATATTTCCTTTAGAAGCTTCGTCAAAGTTGAATTTCATCCAACTTGATGGAGGGGGTTCCTAAATCGTTCTAATCCTTATCGACTCACCTTGCTCACTGTATTCTAATGTTGAGTTAAAAAACCCAATGATATCTCCAAACCTATCTCCCCTTCACAAGTTATCAAATCTAGTTTTAAAGCTTTCACATTTTCCATTGTATCTACAATGGTCCTCGAGGAGACCGATGACTCACAATGGAAAATATTTTTAAAGGCATGGGTATTCCTTTCCTTCCACACCTACCACCAAATATGGAGCAACCTAAATTTCTAAAACTAGCTTAGGCGGGGAGAGGAGAAGGGGGGGGATACTTTGAACAACCATGTCCTCTAGTGAGTTGGGAAGAACCCAAGCAACATCCATCTCCAAAAAGAACTGACGAAAGACTTCAAGGGTATAGGCACAATGGGAAAATAAGTGGAAAAATGATTCAAAAGCCCTGCCACATAGGAAGCACCTATTAGGGAAAATCATTCCCCATTTTTGAATATTATCTAGAGTAAGGCACTTTCCTTGAATTGCCAACTAGAAGAACACATGGACTTTAGGCATCAGGGCTTTAATCCAGACTTGATTTTGAAGAACATGAGCTTATACTGAGAAGGGGGTGAATAATATAAGATAAAAGTTTTTACCTTTCAATCCATATGATAAAACCAACAATATCAAAGCAGTAATCATTCCACAAATCATCACACACATGAGAGACATGATTTAATGTGGTTCACCCAATGTGGGCTACTCCATGGAAAAAATATCTTTTATAATTTTTCTCAATATATTCCTTTTGGGAATCAATTCCCTATTACAATGTTTATGGACCTTTTTCCAAAGAAGACACCAATCCCCTTTCTTTGATTCGTGGAACTCTATCCACAGGATAACTATTTCTCCTCTATTATGGTCAGTGATCTTCTAGAATCCTTCTACCCCTACTGCCCTGGCTTGTGGATATCTCTCCATAAAAGACCTTTGTCCTCACTACCCTGGCTAATGAATCTCTATCCACTAGAGACTACTATCCTATGCTCTGTCACCTCCAAACCCTGCTCTCAACTCTTCTCAATATTTTTCTTGAATCTGCACTAACACTATTCTAGGTCTAGCATAAATCTGCTCCAACGCTATCTTAGATCTAGCACAAATCTAACTTTAAATCTACACCAAACTATATCCTTAGATCTACCCCAATATTTAACACAAAGCTTGATCAACTTTTCCTAGATTTGCACCAAACTTGGTCCCAAGTGTAGTACAAATCTCCTTTCAAGTCTTCACCAAGACTTGCTCAATCTGCCCTCAATTCTTTACCAAGTCGTGCTCAATTTTGCCTACAAGTTTTTACAAAAGCTTGTTCAACTATATCCTCAAGTCTCCTCAAAAGACTTGCTCAAAATCTGTCCTCAAGCTTTCATAAAATATTGCTCAAACATAGAATACTCAAACCACTATTAATAATTTCAACGCTATTGTTCAATCAATGAAGTACACAAAACTTTCTCATACATTTCCAACAATGCTTATCAAACAATCCTTTTCACTCCACCTTATGTTTCACACACTCATTTTAATCACTTTAAACAAAAGAATGATTTACCCATACCTTTCATTTGATTAATAAAGAATTGTCCACAAAATCTATCTTACTCACAACAAAATCCTTTTGCCAACTCAAGGTTAGATAGCAATAGTCTATCTCAAAATCTTCACAATAATATTCACTTCAACAAATATTTCTTCATACAATTGCCAAATCACTTATACACCTTATTACTCCTATATTTTAAAAATAGATTTCATCAACAAGAGTTATCAATCACATAAATATAATTCTCACATACAACTTATAACTCATTTCTTAAAATGATTTTCAATCAAACTAATAGACCTTTTTTCAAAACAACATCACATACTATATTTCATGCATTCCCTTTTTATTTAAAACATAATTAAAACAATCCCTTATAACTCCCTAATTGAGCATACACAATAATACTTATTTAATCCTCATAGATTTCAAATTATGGCAACAAAACTTTATCCAAACCTTATAACTCCCACTATAGAAAAATAATAAAAATTAATTTATCACCTTATAACTCCCAACTTTGGCAAATGCACATACATCTTGGAAAAATTTAATTACCACTATTGTCGCTCGACCTGTGATCTCCTAGCCCACATGCCATAACACAAGGGCCACAATCACATGGGCTACAATGCCCCATGTGAACCAAGGAGCACATGCTCCTTTATCTTCCTTCCCGTCAGCACAAAAGTCAAATGGACTACGCTCAACAAAATTTCATGTGATTCAAACTCTGCACCTCGCTGCTCCTAATACGTTGTACCAACCAACTCAGCTGCCACCTCACTTAGGTAGGGACAAGCACTTACCACTTTTCATCCTTCTACTACCTTCACAAATGTGAACACCTGCACATTTCTCTCTCTGTTGTGTGCGAGGAATAAAACATGCAAGGGAAATCGGATGCACATTAATGTATGGGTGTAGGCTACCTTAGCCTTATTTATACACATGTTCAATTAAACATATGACATTGGCTTCCTTTGTTTTAATTTGAATTTTAATATTTGAATTATTATATTTAATTATAATTATTTAAATCCTAAAGGATTTAGATATTATAATTTAAATATTTAAAACCTTTTGGACCTTTTCTTTTTAGGGATAATCTTGCCACCATTAGTAAATATTTTAACCTTTTACCAAATTACCACCAAGGTAATTTATTGCCACCATTAATATTTTAACCTTTGCCAAATTACCACCAAGGTAATTTATAAATCCTTTTGCAAACATTATGGAGAGGTCATCCTTTCTTCTTGTTGCCTTATACCTCATATGCCATTAGGAGAAATATTCTCACAAATATTTCCATCAATGTAGGACCTTTAACATTTTGACATTAATTTCATCAAATTGGGACACCCAACCTTTTGACATCAATGACAACAAAACATGATCAAATTTCCAACAATATTCTCCTTTGTCATTGATGGCAACCCTCTTTCTCTTAAAGCATTCCTTATACCTTTTTCAATATTTCTCCCCCTGAATGAATGCTCTCCCCCTAACTCAAATCTCTCCCTCTTTGACATCAATGGCAAAGGGACTCCTTTGGGACTAAATATAAGACTCTTAGCTCAGCCTCCTCCCTACCTTCTCTTCTTGAGGCGATTAATTTTTGGGTGGGAGTAAAACTACTCCTATTTTTCTTTTGATATATTCAAAGGTTTATTTTGGAAGTGGCTTAGTGAAAATATCCACAATATGTTCCTTGTAGTAACATATTCCAGCCTGACTTACTTATTTGTCACCTGCTCTCTTAAAAAATAATATTTGATTATAATGTGCTTGGTCCTGAAGTGCATCATTGAATTCTTTGAAATGTTTATAGCACTTGTATTATCACACATTATGGATATAGGGTGATCATGCTCTATCTTGAAGTCCTTTAAAGTTTGATTCATCCATAACATCTGTGTACAACAAGCAACTACTGCAATATACTCTACCTCTGCTATGGATAAGGATATTAATACATGTTTCTTGCTTAGCCAAGAGACTAAAAAATTTCCATGAAAGAATGCTCCTCCACTTGTGCCTTTTCTATCATCAATGATGCCATTCCAATCTGCATTTGTATATGCTATGAGAGTGAAATTGTCACTTTTGGGATACCAAAGCCCAAAATCCATAGTCCCTTTTAAATACCTAAGAATCATTTTTACTGCTATCATGCATGTTTTCTTTGGTGGTGCTTGAAACCTTGCCACTAGTCCCACTGCCTACATTATATCTGGTCTTGTAGCTATGACATATAGTAAGCTACCAATAATAGACCTATACAATTTTTGATTTGCCTCAAGAGATTCATCATCTTTACTTTTTGCATCCTGTAACCATGGGGGTACTTACTGGTTTGCAATCTTCTAACTTGAATTTCTTTAGCATATATTTTATATACTTGGTTTGTGAGAGAAATACACCTTTCTCTAATTTTGAAATATGAAGTCCAAGAAATAAGGACAAATCACCAAGCATTGACATCTCAAACCCATTCTGCATGCTCTTTGTAAATTTCTGACACATATTATCATTGTTGTCTCCAAAAATGATATCATCCATGTAAACAACCACAATTAGTAAGTCATTTCCTTAATTTTTGATGTATAAGTTATTGTCCACTATTCCTTTCCTAAAATCCTTTTCCTAAAGATAGTTATCCAATATTGAATACTAGGCTCTAGGAGCTTGCTTTAGTCCATAAAGTGCTTTCTTTAATCTGCATATATAGTCTGGTTTATCAGTTAGGTTGAATCCCTCAATTTGATCAATGTAAAATTCTTCTTCCAAGACACCATTGAGAAAGGTTGATTTAATATCCATTTGATATAATTTGAAGTTTTTGAAGCTTGAGAAAGCTAAAAACATCCTTATTGATTCAAGTCATGCAACGGGAGAAAACATCTCATCAAATTCAATTCCTTCAACCTGTGCATAACCTTTGCATACTAATATTGCTTTATTTCTGAATACCTGACCATCTTCATTTAACTTGTTTTTGAAAATCCATTTTTTGCCAATCACATTCTTATATTTTGGTCTTGGTACAAGTTCCCAAGTCTCACTTTTTTCTATTTGGTCTAGTTCCTCATTCATTTCTTTGATCCAAAACTTATATTTTTTTGCCTCATTGAAATCTTTTGGCTCAATTTTAGATAACAAAGAGAAATTATCATGTTCATTTGTTGCTATTATCTTTTTCCTTGTCTATATCTCATATGGATTCCCAATGATCAGATATCTTAGATGATTCTTCTACACATACCTAGATGAAGTCTTAGGTAATACTATTTGTGTTTCTTCTTCTTATTCTTCTTCTTCTAATCCTTCACCTAACTCTTCTTGGTAACTTTCTTCTTCATGATACACAATTTCTTGAGATGGTTCTCTTGACCCTATATGCTCATCAACTGTCACATTTATACTTTCTATAATAGTATGTGTCCTTTTGTTGTAGCACCTACAAGATTTACTCTTAGTTGAATAGCCAAGAAAAATACCTTCATCACATCTTGAGTCAAACTTACCCAAATTTTTCTCTTCCCTTATTATGTAACACTTGCTTCCAAAATTTTTGAAGTATTTCATAGTGGTTGGTCTCCCTTTCCAAATATCATATGGAGTTTTGTGATGATTTAATCTTACTTGAGCCCTATTGATGATATACACTTTTGTATGAACTACATCTCTCCAAAAACCATCTGAAATATTGGACTCATTAAACATAGCTCTGACCATATTTTCAACAGTCCTATTTTTCCTTTCAACTACTCTATTCTGTTGAGGATTTCTTGTAGCTGAACATTATCTCTTGATCCCATGTTGTTCACAAAAGTCTATGAATTCATTTGAAGTAAATTATCCTCCTCTATTTGATCTTAAACACTTAATCCTTTTACCTGTTTCATTTTCTACTAATTCTTTAAATGCTTTAAACTTCTCAAGTGCTTCTAAATTTTCTTTTAAAAAGGCTACCCAAATCATTCTGGAGTAATTGTCTATAAACAACATGAAGTAACTTTCACCTAGTAGATTATTTGTCCTCATAGGACCACATAGATTAGTATGAACTAGTTTCAATGGCATAGATGACATAAATCCTTTTGACTTGAAACTTGTTCTAGTTTGCTTCCCATGCTAAAATTATGCACAAATTATATTTTGTGGCCTTTTTATCTTGGGTAAATATCTTACAGCTTGCTTGTTGCTTATTTTCACTATGTTGTTGAATTTTAGATGACCCATTCTTCTATGCCACAACCAACTCTCATATTCTTGTGATAGAAAACATTTTTCTCATTTAATCTCACTTAGGATATAGAGGTTGTTTATAGTTCTATTTGCATCTGCAATAAGATTTCTAGTTTTAGACTTTCTGATCTCACATCTATTTGGATGAAATGTAACCGTGTTCCCTTGATCATAAAGTTGTCTTACACTAAGTATATTGTGCCTCAACCACTTAACATACAATACATTCTCGATCTTTGTTTTTCCATTATCTAAACTCAAAGTTCATTTTCCACAAATTTTTAATGATCCATTGTCACCAAATTTTATTGATCCTCCATAAATTTCTTTGAGTAAAAGAAGTTTACTCTTGTATCCAGTCATATGACTACAAAAACCACTATCAAGGAACCACTATTTTCCCTTATATTGAACATGAAGAGTTGTTTGTACTAAAATCGATCTAACTATATCATGCTCTTTTCTCTCTCTTCTAATTTTTGAAGTTGTATTCTTTTTACTTGACTGGGGAAATACCATTTTGCACCATTTAGCCTTGTGCCCAAAATTATTTCATTTATAACATATGACATCATCATTCATAAGAGGTGCAAAAGAATTGAAATTTCTACCAACATTTTTTCACATAACCAATGCAATGTGCAACTCTATGACCATATTTGTTACATGAAAAATAATAGCCATGGAAGAGATATTGTAACCTATTGGAGTGCCTTAAATGATATGGTCGAGTGACTCTTCTTTTTTTTTCTTGTGATTGACTTTTATCTATGGATATTATTTGCCCTCTTCTTTCCTCATGCCTTTTTATTCTCGAGTATTAGCATGAGCTATGAGCTTATATTTGTTTGATGTCTCTATTTCTTGAGAGTTTGACTCCTCTTTTTGTTTCCCTATATTTATATCTTGTTGTAACTTAGTCTTTTCAACTTTATTCCTTAGAGAGACAATTTCTTATTCCAATATTTCACACTATGCCTCTCTTACCCTTAATAGTTCTATCATATCATGTTAAATTTTCTTTCCGTATTCCACATTTATCTTGAGTTCTGTGAGATTTTGTAGAAGTTCCATATTTGCTTATTCATCCTCTTGAATTTGATCCTTCAAACTTGAGTTCTTCTTTCTAACCTTTTCCAAGTTCCTGAGAGCAACAAAGAATTCCTCTTTTATTTCAATCATGGCCTCTTCTTCATTTTTTAAATTCAAGTGTGTTCCTGTCATATCTTCCTCCAAGTTGTTAGTATTTTCATGGAGATACCCGCTCTGATACCAATTTAAGAACATGAGCTTATAGAGGGGGTGAATAGTATAAGATAAATTTTTACCTTTCAATCCATATGATAACATAAACAATATCTAAGCAGTAATAATTCTACAAATCATGACACACATGAGAGACATGATTTAACGTGGTTCACCCAATGTGGGCTACTCCACAGAGAAAATATTCTTTATAAATTTTCTCAATAAATTCCTTTTGGGAATCAATTCCCTATTACAATATTTATCAATATTTGTCCAAAATATACACCAATCCCCTTGCTATGATTCATGTAACTCTATCCATAGGAGAACTCTTTCTCCTCTATTTTGGCTGGTGATCTTCTAGAAGACTTCTACCCCCACTACCCTGGATTATGGATCTCTCTCCATAAAAGACCTTTGTCCTCACTGCCCTGGCTAATGAATCTCTATCCACTAAATACTAGTGTCCTCTGCTCTATCACCTCCAAACCTTACTCTCAAGTTTGCTCAATCTCTGTCTCAAATCTACACTAAACACTATCCCCAATATAGCATAAATATGCTCTAATTTTATCTAAATTCTAGCACAAATTTACCCTCAAATCTGCATCAAACTCTATCCTCAAATCAACCTCAAACTTTAACACAAAGCTTGATCAACTCTACCTAGATCTGCACCAAAATCTATTCCAAGTTTAGTACACATATACTTTTAAGTCTTCACCAAGACTTGTTCAATCAGCTCTCAATTCTTTACCAATACTTGCTCAATTTTGCCTACAAGCTTTCACAAAAGCTTGCTCAACTCTGTCCTAAAGTCTCTTCAAAAGAATTGCTCAAACTCTGTCCTCAAGATTTCACAAAAGCTTGCTCAAACATAGCATACTCAAACCACTATTTAGAATTTCAACACTATTGTTCAATCAATGAAGTACACAAAAATTTCTCATACATTTCCAACAATTCTTATCAAACAATCCTTTTCACTCCACCTTATGTTTCACACACTCATTCCAATCACTTTAAACAAAAGATGATTTGCCCATACCTCTTATTTGATTGATGAAGAATTATCCACAAAACTTGTCTTACTCACAACCAAATCCTTTTGCCAATTCAAGGTTAGATAGCAACAATCTATCTCAAAATCTTCACAAGAATATTCACTTCAACAAATATTTCTTCATATAATTGCCAAATCACTTATACAACTTATTACTCCTATCTTTTAAAAATAGATTTCATCAACAAGAGTTATCAATAACATAAACATAATTCTCACATACACCTTATAATTCCTTTCTTAAAATGATTTTTAATTAAACTAATAGTACCTTTCTTCAAAAAAAATCACATACTATATTTCATGCATTTCCTTTTTATTTAAAACATAATTAAAACAATCCCTTATGACTCCCTAATTGAGCATACACAATAATATTTATTTAACCCTCATACATTTCAAATTATGGCAACAAAAATTTATCCAAACCTTATAACTCCCACTATGGTAAATAATAATATTTATTTAAACCTTATAACTCCCACTATAGCAAAATAATAAAAATTAATTTATCACCTTATAACTCCCAAATTTGGCAAATGCACATACCTCTTGCCAAAATTTAATTGCCACCATTGTCGCTCGAACCGATGACCTCCTAGCCACGTGTGCCCTAACACAATAGCCATAGTTGCATGGGCTACAATGCCCCACTTGAACCAAGGAGCATGTGCTCCTTTATCTTCCTTCCCACCGGTGCAAAATTCGAATGGACTGCACTCAAAAAACTTTGTGCAATTTGAACTTTGCACCTCACTGCTCCCAATGTGTTGTGCGATCCAACTTAGCTTCCACCTTAATTAGGTGGGGATAGGTGCTTACCACTTTTTGTCCTTCTGTTGCCTATGAAAAATGTGAATGCCTGTGCCTTTTTCTCTTTGTCACGTGTGAGGAATAAAACATGCAAGAGAAAGCGAATGCGCATTAATGTATGGGCTTAGGATACCTTAGCCTTATTTATAAACATGCCCAATTAAACATATGACGTCGGCTCCCTTGTTTTAATTCTAATTTAAGTATTTGAATTATTATATTTAATTTTAATTATATAAATCCTAAAGGATTTAAATATTATAATTTAAATATTTAAAACCTTTTGGGCCTTTTCTTTTTAGGGAGAACCTTACCACCATTAGTAAATATTTTAACCTTTGCCAAATTACCACCAAGGTAATTTATAAATCCTTTTGCAAACATTATGGAGAGGTCATCATTTCTTCTTGTTGCCTTATACCTCATATGTCATTAGGAGAAATATTCTCACAAATATTTCCATCAATTTAGGACATTTAACCTTTTGACATTAATTTCATCAAATTGGGACATCCAACCTTTTGACATCAATGACAACAAAACATGCTCAAATTTCCAACAGATTCATCAGGAACCAGGGATCTGAATCATAGTCCAAGTATCCATAAGAAGACTTAACTAAAAAGTGGCCATATTTCTCAGGATCCCAAACCAGCCTATCGTGAAGACCAGTACCTGGGGTTAAGAACCATTTTATAGAGTTTTTTAATTTTATAAAAGTAAGTTTCTCCTCTTGAGAAATATTTGGGAAGTCAAAGTATTTCCACAAAATATGACCCTTGAATAATTCTAAAAATTCAAAAAATTTGGGACCAAATAACCTATTTGTGATTGGCTTCAAACATGTTAAGGTCGGGCAATCTTCAAGAGGTGATGACGAGGCTCAAGAATCTCCCCAAAAATCAATGGAATAACCATCCCCCACCACCCAACGAAGGCCTTTACATACATCCGCCCAAATACCAACTATACTAGACCAAAAAGTAGATCCCACCGGGAGAGCTTGGGATTTCAAAAAATTGTTGCCACCATAAAGATACTTAGCCTTCATAATATTAACCCAATTGACATTGTCATCATAAACTAATTTCCAAGATTGTTTTGCAATCAAGGCTCTGTTCAATGTTCTCAACCTTATCAAAACTAAGCCTCCTTATCTCCTACTATAGACTTTATCTCATGCCACCAAGTGGAATCTCTTCTTCTCTTCAACCCCTAACCATAAGAAGAATTATTGGATTTGCTCTAACTTATTTATAACTTTCCTCAAAATCTTGAACAAGGAGAGGAAGTACATCAAGATGCTTTGTAAAGTGGATTTGACCAATAAAATATTTCTTGCTTGACTTAAAAGGGCATCATTCCACCTCACTAAATTCTTCTGAACTCTTTCAACTATTGAGTACACAATGATGGTTTTGATGCACCTTTGAACAGTGGTATCCCAAGGTAAATCAGGGGAAGGGAACCAATGCTGCACCTCAGAATATCTTCTATCTTCCTCTACCTATCAACCAGGGTGTGAAAGAGAAAAAACAAAATTTGTCTAAAATTTACCTTTTGACCTGTCGCATTCTCAAAATCCACCAAAATTAATTTAACCGATTTAGCCTGTGCGATTGACACCACGAGGGAAAGAAGAGTGACATCCGTGAATTGGTGATGGGATATGGAATCTATCGATTGGGTTGGATTCAAACCTTGAATAAATTGATTAGATTTGATGGACCTACCCAATGCCTCGAGCCATAAGAATAAAAAGAAAGAGCGATAAAGGGTCTCCCTGATGCAGACCTCTATTGTTATGAAAGTAGCCCATCATAGATCCATTAATAATTACTAAAAAAATGGCTAAAGATATACAAGATTTAATCAGTCTCAACCAACACTAGGCAAATCCAAACCTTTCAAGGACCCTAAGAAGAAAATACCAACCCACTCTATCATATGCCTTGTCCATATCTAACTTGAGAAGAGTCCCGGACCTCCAACTTTTATCATTAGATTGGATGATCTGATGAACAATAATAACACCATCCAAAATCTTATGTTGGGGCATGAAACCACTATGTAGAGCATCAATGATCAAAGGTAGCAAACGTTTAAGTATATTGGCAATGGATTTAGTCAGAATCTTGAAAATTGTATTACATAGGCTAATCAGCCTAAAATATGTAAATCCTTTGGCACCCTACGATTTAGGCAACAAAACCAAAAATGTGGAATTTACATCGATCAAAATAAAATTATATCTTTGGACCTCTATGATTGCATTACAAATATCATGAACCAGAATATGCCAAAACCTCTAAAAAATATAGGTGGAACCCATCTAGACCTAGAGCCTTAAGACCTCCTATTGAGAATACCACCTTTTTTATCTTGTTGTTATTGAAGGGATCACACAAGATCTTGTTCATATCTTTAGAGACCAACATTGGGATGTTATACAGAAGATGATTTTTTGCTTGCAAGTTTTTGGGAACTATTTAGCATAACAAGTCTTTGAAGAACTCCACAACACTTTCCATAATATTTTTAATTTCCTTAGTAACCTCACCATCCACCTTTCTAATTTCCTTGATCTTGTTGTGACTCCTATGCCTCAATGCAGAATTATGAAAAAAAATTGTGTTTTGGTCTCATTATTTGAACCATAAATTCCTTGATTTTTGATGCCATATAATATCTTCTTCAGCCAAGATATTGTGCAAATCCACAAGTAGACTTCTTTCTTTGGATCTCATCACCTCCACTACCTCCAACCTGGTTGAAATGGCTTACACTTCTTTGAGTTTCTCAATGAGTTCATTTTTTACTAAAAAAATATTACCAAAAATGAATTTATTCCATTCCTTCAATTTTTCTTTAATATACCTTAGCTTCGATGCAACTTGAGCAATAAGGTGTCCCGAAAAGACCTTAGCCCACCATTCCTTGATCTTACCTTCTAGGTCCAAGTGAGGGATCCACATGGCCTCAAATCTAAAGGGCCTACGAAAAATGGATAATTTTGAACTTGCTATAGCACTAGAGGATTATGATCAGAGGCCACTTTAGGAAGAGATTGCAAAGACGCATCTCCAAAACAAGGTAGCCCTTCCTTAGATATGAGGATTCTATCTAGCCTGAACTAAATATTTTGGCATCCCAATTGTCGATTGCTCCATGTATACCTAGACCCCTTCAACTCCAAATCCATAAGCCCTTGGGAATTCACAAAAGAGGTAAAGTCTTCCATGCTTTTTTAGACTACAGTCCCTCCTTTCTTATTAGACAAGTATAAAGGGGTATTAAAGTCTCTTGCCAAAATACATGCTTCCTTGTTAAAAATCTCTCATAACTCACAAGGAGTCCTAGAATACCAACCTATTATGAGGAGAGTTAGGGGCATATATATTCGAAGTAACCTACTTGACCCCTGAGACTTTGGAAGAAAACAAAATATTTATAACTCTATCAAAAACTAGCAGAGTCGATCCTTTAATAGATTCCAGGTTCCACATACATAACAGACATCCTAAAGCTTCATTTTTTGAGCTGGCAATAAAACTTGATTCTCTATAAATTTATTTTTAACTAATTCAACATTGTAACTATCCATTTTTGTTTCTTGTACAATAATAATATTCAACTTAAAATATTTCCTTAGAGAGGCCAATGCTCTTTGTTTAGAAATCATGTTCAGACCTCTAATATTCCATGTGATGAGTCTCATTTATGATATTTGGAGTGATTTTCCCCTCAAGAGAATGTGGTGAGTGATAAAATAAATCCAGTTTAAGTTTCTTCTCTTTGGACTCTTTCTCAAATTTCAACTGGCTTTTCAAGCCATCTACAATATTTACTTTTGCCCCCCTATTTCTTATATTTTTGTTAGAGGGCTTACCCACCTTCTTGCGCACACCAACATTAGTCAATCACTTTCAATAACTTCTTGTTTATGGACGAGAATATTTCATCTCTAATAAACCTTCTCCCCACTCTAACGACTTGGTCATATTTGGCTTAGGAGAAGAGCTAGATTCTTTCACCATCTTCTGAGGTGAGACAAGCACCTCTGGATCATCCTGATTTTCTTTCTCCTCCTTAGGGTGAGCATCTTTAGGATTTAAGCATTCAAATGAATTATGAAGAAATTTGACAAGATACCTATTTCAGTCACCAACTCTACTCTTCCCACCTACGAAATGCTAGAATAAATATTGGACTGATTGATAGCAGTCAGATCTAGATTGCTAACTTCCACCACACTAGAATAATTCTCAATTTGGTTAGGTCCCAAGTTCTTTTAAGAAAACTAGTTGGGGTCTGAGGCCTCAGATGGCCCTGACTGAGGATGGCCTTGAGATTAAAATTTCCCTACTTTCTAACCTAGTTTCCCTTGGGAACCTCCTTTCTATTCTGAACACGAACTAGTCGAGTGGTCCAATCTCCTACAAACTGAACACTTAAGAAGCTTATTTTCATAGACTATCATTTGAGTCCATACTCCATGTTTTTAAATAATATCGATATGACTTGGCAACTCCACATCTAGGTCTACCATTACACACATTCGAGCAAAAATCATTTTGGATTTTGCTCTAGTGGCTGAGTATATTAACACTAACTCACCAATTGTGTTAGCTATACCCATTAGGATGTCTTCATGCTAGAGATGGATGGGCAAATTAGGAAGATATACCCATAAAGGAGCCATATTGATCTTTTGGGTTCATGGATTAAAATATTACCCCCAATTACATAGGAATAACACTTTTATTCCAAATAATAAGGGATTCCCTCCAAGGATCCACTTTGAGTCCTCCTCGCAATTGAGTTTAATCAAGAATAATACGTTAGAAACCACAACAATGTCCAGATAACCTTTTAGTTTCTGTTTTACCATCACCCATCTCCTTATGGTGTCAATATCAGGTTTGCCACCATAGAATTTATCGACAAGGTTCCACAAGACCTAATCCATGGTGACTACCATAAGATCATCTAGAATGACCAACTTATCTCCAATAGAAGAGAGATAAAAAAGAGAATAAGATTTTCAAGACCCAAAACCCTAATGGAGCAGACTAAGACTAAAAGTTATGATGGCACAATATTTTGAAGGCCACGAAGACCACAAAGTCTGAGAGATTGGGAAAATATTAACATACAAAGAATATCCCAACCTGTTTCAATTAGAAGCTCCATCACTCCTTAACTTTCTTCTGTTCCAAAATCAGCCTACGGGCATACTATTGTAACAAATTTTAGTTTTTAGTTATGTAAAACTCTTATATATAGAATGAGTGATCCAAGCAAATAGTCAGCTCTTAGGCGTTTACAAGGCTATATACAAAGACTTCTGAAAGCTAAATAAAGATATCCATTCTGGTTCTTGTCTCATTGGTGTTTTGGAATCAAGTATGTATGTGTTGTATATTGTCTAATTAAATATAATTTTAATGTAAACCACATCAATTCTTAATCTGAATTCCTGCATTAACATTCTGTTAGATCTATAATTTTACATCATGATTAGAGTTGTATTATCATAAAGCATTCACCAAGGGTTTAAGTTTCTATGTTTTGGTTCTATTATGCTTATCTGCAAAAGGTTGTAATAGTAGTAGTTGATGTTGCTTAATCTATACCATTTTAATCCTCTAGCATTAGTTATATTTCCCTCTCTTTACGCATTTCCTTCTCTATCCTTTTCCTAAAAGAAACAAAGGAACAAGCCTCCTTTGGATATTGAACCAGTGTTGAGTGGTGTTTTCACCCGATTGTGAAAGCACACTCTCCGGTAGGATCCAAGTCCCAAATCCTCTGCTTGCAAAGAAATTACACAGATAATTTCTCCAAGGTTCCTTTACATTATCCTTTTTAGACCAATGATGTTGTTTAATTTAAATGGTGGGAATACCTTAGTGCTACAAGTGAATGTTAACAAGGGGCACTCGGTTTATTCTATTCTAAAATTACAATGGACTCTAAGTGAATTAATCTTTATGAGGATCTATTTTGATGTTGGCGAGGTTCTTTCACATTTTACTATTTTAAATGAGGGTAATTAAATGCGTGAAATAAGAAAGAAAAGAAAAAGAAAAAAAAAAGAATGAACTAAGCGTGGTTTCTAGGGCTTGTATATATTTAGGTTCGTGAGAGAACCGAGAGAACTCGCTTAAACCTCATCTATAAACCTAAAATCAAAAAGGAAGAAATTGAAAACCAGCAAAATAATTATCATTACATTTCCTAAAAATGATATTTGCCTTGTCTAACAATTTCCCCCTTTAATCTAGCTTTTGATTTTATACTAACCGAAATGCTCTTCGATTCCCTCGGTTTCACCTTCGCTTATTTTTTTATTCATTAAACAGCAATCTTCCATTGCATGTAATTTAGTCTATATAAAATATCACAAGATAACCAAAATGTGCCCCTTTCGCCTGCCCTTCAAAAAATAGCCATTTCAAACAAAATTATTTTTCTTACGACACTCACACCCCCAAAGTGGGTCCCCAACTATGTTTACAACCAACAATGCCAAACTCTTGAGCATAAGCCAACCAAACATATCACAAACTGAAAACATGATTAGCACATAACAATATAACAAATGCCCAAAACAAAAGTACAGAATTATCGAATCACAAGATAGCTCTGTGTGCAATTAATTCTTCCCTATCATGAAATGATCCACACTCCATACCTGCATGAATGCATATGTGGGATGGTGAATGATGTGTACCCTAATGAATGTGCTAGAGATTGCTTCATAAAAGCATGGTCATTCTTCTATTATAGTACAAGCATTCAAGAGCCAAACCCTCTTAGATCCACAACATACCTTAGTACCCAAAGTGTTATGAGTCCCACTACTGAACCCATGTGCAATAATAAATCGGAACGGGAATCACCCCAACCAACCGAATGAGAGTTTAACCCTACCTTACTATCGATTAAATCATACCTCACTGAGCAAAATAAAAACCAATATGGAAAAATGTCATCAGTCTAACCCTCTAGGAAATCCTGTCTGAGACAAACAGTGCCAGCAGCATACTAACCCCCACAATCCAAAACTATCCATATGGACCTGGGGAGACTACCCTCCTTTGAGACAGCCTAACAATCCAATATAAAGATTATGAGAAGATATTTCTCTTGACCGGGATGACTACCCATCCCCTAGGGCAAGTAGTACAACCTTACAACCAACAGAGTAAAAAAGATAACTTAAGACCTTGGGAGACTACCCAACCTAAGGAGAGGAAAAGAGACACCACCCAAATGATATAAATAACAAAACTGGAACCAACCAACAGTTAATTACCCACCAAAGAAAAAAACCCCCAATCAAGATAACCCTACTACACATTAGGCTTAACTCATGAAGTGCAAACCCTAAGATCATGTCAAAAGAAAAAACCCCAACCTCCCCAATAGGCACACTCAAGATCCTAATATGAACATCCCTAAAACTCAAACCTCCAACCAGATACACAAGTATAACACAACCCTAAAGGATACAACTAAGCTTTACCTAAAGCATATCAACAAAATATGAAATAGAGAAAATGCAACCCACAAATAAAGTCTCCACCCACATCACAAAACAAACAATATAACTAAATGTGACGTGAGCTCAACAACCCAAACCCTAACCAATAAAGGAACAAAAAAAAAAAAAACACAAAACATCAAAAAACATACAACATTAAACCAAACAAAAAAAAACTAAAACCACAAACAAACCAAAACAAAAACAAGCCCACCCAACAAACCAACAACACTAGACCCCATCCCAAACAAGAAACACAACCAAATACAACCAAATAACCAACCAAAACAAACCAACACCACCCAACTCCATCTCCCACAGTTCATTACCAACACAAGGTGAGATCAACAAATACAAATACATATCATAACACCCATGAAAATACTTCCTTTCAAAAGGCCAACCTATTTCTAAAAATCTCCAAAACACCAGATCAATAGCACCAAAGGACCCAACCTATCACTTAGTGACTACCAAATAATTCCCCCACCACACCAACCCATCAGATAAAAACATAACTTATATATTATACCTTCTCCCTCCCCCCCCCCCAAACCCCACAACAGACCCCAAAAAACCCCCAACAAAAAATACAAAAATCCAGACACCTCCACATCAACTGAGCCCCAAAACCAATTTTCATAAATCACACCAACCCACACACCTAGTGTACACAGAGTGCTAACTGAACAATCAATTCTAACCCCCCAAACAACCAAATCTCCTTCTTCATCATTATAGATCATATCCTTCTCCACCTATAGATCCAAGCCCCCCACCCCCTGTAAACCCAAAAAGGGCAATTTATACCAACAAAGGCACACAAATTCATTAGAGTTGTGTAGCAACCCCCAAAATCAACAATATTCAAAACAAAGTGATCTCAACTAATCATCAACAGTTTCTCATCAAAACCCCTTCCTTAGACCAAACTCCAAAAGTACTGCATCAAATGAATCTACACCACATGTGTAACCCATGATCACGTTAACATGAAAGTATCAGCCATACTTCAACAATCTTCCAAGTTCATCCGACATCACCTCATAGAATCACGGTGAGTCAAGGGTCCAATCACACAGTCCATACTCGGATCAGTACACCCTGCCTAAAATAAATCCTAGAAACATTGAATATAGACACTTGAATCAAATGAGTATTTTAAGTGATCAACTAAGAAGAGGTACTCAAATAGGTGAGATGAAATGATAAGAATAGGAATGTGTTGATCAATGTCCACTGAACTTGGTTGTGATGATAAACAGGGTGGTAATAGTATTAAATTAAAACATCCCCACACCAAATTTGACAACTCCATGTTCTCAAGCCATTGCTAGTATAGTCTGTACAAAATGTGATGAGCACCCCAAAAAGTGACATGGTGAGTCAAACAGTAATTGGAGACCACTTCTCGAAGACAAAATCACTAATGAGCAAACCAAAACTCGAAAACTCCTCCTAACCAATACAAGATGGTCAACTGCTGTAATGATGAGAAACCTAACCCAAGAAGAAGACCCAAAAACCAATCAACCCACTTGTCCAAGGGTAAAAACATTACAAGCAACATCATTAACCAACGTAATATTCCCAAAAAACACTCCCATAGCAAAAATAAAGCATCTCTCAAAACCAATGGGCAAAATGTTCCCAATCAAGGGCTACCGAAAACATACCATTAGTAATAAAGAATAACTTAAAGCCAACAATCCTCTTTTTAACAAAACAAATAAACAAAATCCAACACAACAAAAAAAAAAAAACCCCCCCCCCCCCAAAACCAAACACCAAACACCAAAACAACACTAAAATAAAAATAACAAAACAAACAAAAATATCTCACAAAAACAAAAAAAAACCAATTCCCCTCCTCTAGCCAACCGAGTGTCACCCAAAACACACCCCAGACCATCCCAAATCCCCTAAAAACCAAACTCCAAGGTTCCTACCCTAGACCAAATGTTGTAATTAAATGTTAATACCAGCAAGTAATGTAACAAGCACCTATTCTATCCAAACAATGACTCTAAGAATAATCTAATAGATCTAGATCCCACAACTAAAAGAGGGTAAAAAAAAAAAAAGAAAAAAAAAACAAAAAAATACAAACCCAGAAAATAACACAAAACCTAACAGTCAGCACTAAATCAGAGCAAAGAAAAAACCCATCTAAAACCTAAAAAAACAAAACCACACAAAACCCCCTCTCTAGTGAGATCAACCCCCTTGATAAAAAAATACTTCCTAAAAATTCCCCCTAAAACTACACAAAAAAACACTCCCTACCTCCCCCCACAAAAGCTCTTCGACCCCCCACCTTCCCCAACCCCTTCCTACTTATTCATCTCATCAAACCGATCCACAACACCCAACCGCTCCTATTAACCCAGCACCAGCCTCCTTCCACTCTTCTCTGCCTCTTGCCTTTCTATTTGCCTTCTTCCGCTTTCCACTTTTCAAAATGTCATGAAACGTGACCATTTTCCCCTTTACCTTCTTCCCGTGATATCGCTACCGCTTTTGCCCTTCGTACGTTTTGTCAAAACCTGTCGCGAAATCGCGACCACTTCTCCTTTGGACCACTTTGTCACCCCCGCGAATCGCAACCATTTTCTCCTGCACTTTGCCAAACGTCAATCGTACCATTTTCTCCATCTATAGTACACCGCAAAATCGTGACCATTTTCTCCTTCGGGCCACTTTGTCGAAACACGTGAAATCGCGACCATTTTCTCTGCTCGCGATATCACACATTTTCTCAAATCGGAGTGACTCGCGATATCATACACTTCTTTTTTCAACACGGAACGCAAACACACTGTCATTCACACTTTCACACTTCACATTTTTCCTTTTTTCTTCATTTTTAGCATCTTGGCCACTGAAATCTTCTTTGAAAACCTAAAAAAAGGTGGGTCCCCAATTATGGGGTGTGTTTTGGATCAACCACAACAACCAGGTATACCCTACTCTGACCTGGTCTTTCAATGTTGGCAAAGTCTTGGGTGTAAACATAACCAAAGATAGATTTTGCTCCAACAATTTTTGGCACACCCGATGGGACCCAAATCCCATGCATTATACAGATCAAAGCCTTGGTGAATAGCTTTGCCTTGTCAATATTTTTATATCACCTAGTGACTCTACATTAGAAAAGAACCTTAGAAAATCCCTTACCCAGATTCTGGTCATGAACCATCTTTCATGATAACCAAATCTAAGGCTAAAAATTTAGAAGAGCCCATAGAGGTTTTTGAACTACACCTTGGTAGCCTTTGGGCTAACCCTATTTTGGTTTCTAGAACAACTTTTGCTTACATCAATAATTCAAAACACTCTGATACTTCCCATGTAGCCCTCCCTAGTACTGTCGCTAGCAGAATTTTAGCTCCAGTTATCCACATAATTGTAATGGTTTGGAATATTCTGATTTTTCCTTACCCCACATGGAACCATATAGGCCCCCTAAACCTAGAAGCTCAACATATGATCCCTATAGTAGCCCTAAAATCTTTACCCCAATATGAAAATATTGGGAAGATGACTTATGAGCATTGTATAGATGTGGTTGTGTTGGCCCCCATACATGACATCTAGGAAAAGGATGTTATGATAAGATTGCTAGTACTTTCCTTGAAAGAGAAAATGCTCTATTGGTATAGAGCTCTTGAAAATCACTCCATATATACATGGGCCTAGCTTTCTAATAAATTAGTGGAAGAATTCAACGAGTAAAAAGATCCCTTCTCCTTGTTGAACTAGTTCACTATTATTTAGAAACACCCACAAGAGGAGATCATGGATTTTAATATCAGATTCAGCAAAACTTGGCAAAGAGTACCTGACGATTTGAGACCAACTCATGAACAAAAAATGTATTATTATTTGAGATATTTTGACTTAGATATAAGTATGGCAATTAAATAGTTTCATGTACACACTTTCCCTAAGATTTATCAAGAATCACAAAGGGCAGATAAAGACCTAATTTCTATTGGTAATTTTCCACCCAAATCAACGATGCCTATTTTCCTAAATCTACCTCAGGCATTAAATGTCACTTGCCCAACTAATACCATTCTTCCCAAGTGGATCGGATAGCCTAGCATCCCATCAATACAAGCTCCTCCTATGCTTCCAATACTTCCCCTATCCCTACAATCCCCACGGCTATGGTACCATCAACTCTAGATCCCCAACTAGCAATTTTGCAAGATCTGCAAGCTTCTTATAAGACTTTATAAAAACAAATTCATATCCATGGAATGAAGAGAGGTAGAGAGAAATTCCCAATTGAGAAGGTTCCCACAAGTAACTAGGGATCAAGCTTCTATGAGTTCTAGGAACTATGATAAATCCAATACAATTTATGCCAATGAATAAAGTGAGTCTGGTAACGCTTTAGCAAAATCATTTTTTTGGTTCTCCACATGCAATGACCCTCATGGCGATACTTCTTGCATAATCAATTAGCATCAAATACATAAGGTAGCTAGAGAAAAGGCCAAAAGAAGCCTAAATGGCCAAGTGAACATAATCATGAAAGAGAATCAGAATTTCATGATGCCTTCTGTGGAACAAGTAGCCATCCTTACTAGGTTAGGAAATAAACCTCTACAAGTTGACCCCAAAGATCTTAACCCCTTGAAAGTACCTTCACATTTGAGGAACCCTATTGATAAAAGGACTTCTTATGAAAAATATCCCCCTAGTTCAAGCCAAAGATATACAAATACCTACAAGGAAGCATCATGATAGAAAGAAACCGAAACATAGTAGTAAGCAAGAGATAAATTAAGATATCCTTCACTTACTAAACATAAAAGGATTGATGCTACTCAGGGGTATAGAAACAAGTATGATGCAACAGTAAAGGAAAAGAGTGTTGAATCCCTCTCGTTTAACATAGTTGAAGAAATGAAGAAAAATCCCTCTAAAGCAACTATAACTTCTAGAAAAGATTGATTTTCTATAGGAATCTTTGAGGTCTATGAAAAATAAGAACAAGACCCCCACTCATATGGATTCTGCACAAGCAAGTCTGACATCCACTTAGGGAAAAAATAGACCTCCCCCTTTTACTTATCTCTCCAAATGGAGGGGTGGGTTGTTCACAACTGCATGATAGACTCCAAAGCTGCAATCACTGTGATGCCCAAAGTAGTATGTGACATCATGGGTATGGAATATATAAGAAGTAGTCTTGGCATCTTACAGCTAGATGGGACCCTCGTGAAAACTATAGGGGTAATCAAATATATTCTGATAGTACTCCACAGGCTACCCCAACTCACAGTCATACAAGAAGTGGTAGTAGTGGACTTAGAGCCTTATTTTGGTATGTGCCTTTCCAGGGAGTTCACAACCAAGATAGGAGGATATCTATCATTGGATTTTTCACACTTGGAAATACCATTCAAAGGTAAAAGGGTAAAAATATTCAATGAGAAACCATCAACTTTCCATATAGAAATACTTGAATATGAAAGTAAATAGTCCACCATAGCGAACATGATAACCGAGGAACTAGAAGATCTAAACTTGATGGAAGAAGGTTCGATTGTATTAAAAGAAGAAGACCAATTCTCCCTCCAAGATTTTAATGCCATGATCGAGATTGACATTTGGAGTTATACGATTTTGAAACCTGAGAAGAGCAATCCCATTGATATCCTTCTGGTAAACCAACCCACTAATTAGCTTTGTAAGATTTTCTTTGGTGGGGTCATATGTAAAAATGGATCTAGAGCAGGTATTGTCCTAATCTCTCCAACAGGTGAGAAAACATATTTTTTCTTACCGGTTAACCTAGAGTTGCACCAACAATGCAACAGAGTATGAAGTGATTTTTTTGGGTATCAAGAAGGTTGAAAATATGGGCATCAAGCAACTACATATCTTTGGTGACTCTGAGTTGATAGTAAATTAGGTTACTAAAAAATGTGTAAGAAAACAACATTATCTTAAATCTTACCGAAACAAAGTCTGGGATCTACTAGAATATTTTGAATATCTTAACATAAAGGTAATTCCTAGAGAGAAAAATACTCATGCAGACTTATTGGCTTCATTTGGGGCAAACTTCTGCCCTATAAGAAATATCATCCAAAAGTCTAAAATAGTCAGGCTAATCTACAAACCTTTTATGCCATCTAAAGATACCTTTTGGTAAGTTTTTGAGAATGATCAGCAAATAGTGGATTTCCTCGTCCATGAGATGAATTGCTCTAACAAAACAATGGATGAATATGAAGAATATGAGAACATCATCCATTTGAAAAATAACCATATCCCGAAAGGATTGGTTACTCTTGAAAGCTTATTTTATAATAATGATAGGTCGACTGGCCACAAAATGAAGGTTGACAAACATAGATATAAAGAAACCCAAATGGAGTTTGAAAAAGCCATCAAATTAAGAGTGAATACTATGGAAGTAGAAATGGAGTAAATTAGAGAATAGTGCAAGGAATTCCCTAAAATCATTGTCTAGATCTACAAAGACCTGAAAGTCTATTCAAAAGAAACGATCCAGCACACAATTGAACTCGAGAAAGGTGCAAAGCTATTTTGGCAAAAACAACGGCCATTAAATCCCAAAATTGAAGCCTTAATGAAATAGGAACTACTAAAACTCCTCAAGGGTAAAATAATTTACCCAATCAAGCATTCGAAATGGGTTGCTAACGGTCCTGATTAGAAATAAAAATGGATACATTCGGTTATGTGTCAACTTTCACAATTTGAACAAGGATTCTTTGAAGGATCATTACCCCCTCCCATATATTGATCATATTCTACATATAGTAGTAGGATTGGAAATGTTTTCACTCCAATATGGCTTATCTGGGTACAATCAGGTATGGGTCAAAGATGAATATTAGTTTAAAACCACATTCACAACTAAGTGGGGAACATTTGTTTACCATAGACTACCTTTCGGATTATCCAATGCTGGAGCAACTTTTCAAAGTGATATGGATGTAGCATTCAGAGAATTGGTAAATAAGATAATAGTAATTTACCTAGATGACATGATAGTTTTCTCTCACCAAAAAGGATACCACATAGCACATCTCAGAAGCATATTTGAAAAGTACAGGGAGTTTGGTATCTTCATAAATACCAAAAAATTCATCTTTGCTATGGAGGAAGGACTTCTACTTGGTCATGTTGTCTCTAAGTCTGGTCTAGCCATAAATCCTAACAGGATGAAAGCAATGTTAGATATTCCCCTCCCCCCAAACAAAAAAAGGCTTACATTAATTTTTTTGCCAGATCAATTTTGTGAACAAATTCATAGCTAACTTTGCACAAATCATCAAACCAATGATAGAGCTTTTAAAAAAGGATGTCGTGTTCAAGTGGATAGATGCAAGGAAATAAGCCTTCTGATAGATCAAATAATAGATAGCTCAAGCCCCTATCCTAGTAAATCTATACTATTCCAGGGATTTTATTTTATATGCTATAGGCGAACAAGAAAGCTACGCTACAGTACTCACACAGAAAGGAGTTGACAATGAAGAAAGACCCATAGCTCTTCTAAGCAAAACTATACAAGAACATGAAGAAAAATATAACTTCAATGAAACAAAAATATATGCAATAATGAAGTCTCTAAAAATGTTTAGGCATTTCTTATCACATAGTAGGATAATCATCTACATCATCCATCTTGATGTGCGAAGCTTCATAATACAAGGAGAGCTTGGTGATACAAGAGCTAGTTGGATGACCAAAATACAAGAATATGATGTAAAAATACACCCGACCAAGTTATTAAGAGGCAGAGCATGGTGCCATGAACTCGCCAAGCATACTTCGCCAAAATACATGGCTTGCAAAACTCAAGAAGCAATATCAGATGATGATCAACCCCCAAAATGACTCGATTGGGTGGATGAATAGATCAATACTTCCAAACTAGGAGATGCCCAACAAATTTAAATTCCTCATGAAGAAGAAGGTACCAAATCTAGGCTTTGAAATACACGCTCCTTCTTGAAGGGTTGTATAGAAAGAATTTGGATGGAGTACTTCTCCATTGCATAAAAGAAGAACAAAAACTGAATATCGTAGAAGAGTTCCATGGAGGATTATCAGGAGGAGACTATTCAAGGAGAACCACTACCCTAAAGATCATAAAAACTAGGTGCTACTGGCCAACCATCTTTGTAGATGCCTTTAAAATAACAAGAGGTTGTGAAGAGTGTCAAAGGTAGGTCAGGAGAAACATGAATGCTCCATTTCTCCTAAAGTCCATCCAGGTCAAATAACCTTTCCAACAATGGGAACTGGATTTCATCAGGATAATTGAACCCAACTCATCCATCGAACATAAATATATCCTCATAGCCACTGACTACTTTACAAAGTGGTCAGAGGTAATACCCACCAAAAAGGTAGACCAAGAGATCATGATAGAGTTTATGGAAATTTTGATCATCAGATTTGCCATCCTAGAGGAATTAGTCATTAATAATGGTTCATCCTTCATAGGTGCCAAGATGATTGACTTTAACTACAAATATAGGATTTATTTAAAAATATCCTCAAACTACTATCCTCAAAGAAATGGACTAGCTGAATCTACAAATAAAAACTTGCTCAAAATTTTGAAATGGACCTTGAAGGACAACAAGAGAATTTGGCACTCCCTAACAAATCAAGCACTATGGGCTAATAGAATAACCATAAAGAAGTCCATCAACACATGTCCTTATTCCTTGGTCTACAACAAAGAAGCAATCCTACTGGTGCACATAGAAATACCAACTTTAAAACTACTTAATAAAGCTGGTACAGAAGAGGTAGAATCAATGGAGAACAGGTTGGTCCAACTCCTACATTCAGAGGAAAAAAATGAATGGGCCTACAATAACCACCTAAAGCATACTTTTTCCACGAAGGGAGGGTTTGATAAGAAGACCACCCTAAGGAAATTTAAGGTCATATACTTAGTCCTCATATGGAATGAGAAGAAGTCTAAACCAGGAAATCATGATAAATTTGATGCATTTTGGGAAGGCCCTTTCGACATAATAAAATAAAAGCAACAAAAATCCTTCCAACTGAAATATGAGCAGGGCCATGTTCAACCTATCCCTTTTAACGCCTTCCATCTGAAGGTGTACTTCAAGAAATAAGTTCCTTTCCCCTTGTATGTATTTTTATGTAAATATGTTTTTTTGTCTTTTTGCCAAGGCAAAGTGTCATGATGGCATGAATTTTGGGTAGCTAAATGCTTTTTTGAGGAAAAATGTTGTGATGGCATAACTTTTGGATAGCTGAACACTTTACCAAGGCAAAATTTCATGATAACGTAAATTTTGGGTAGTTGAACACTTTGTCGAGGCAAAATGTCATGATGGCATGATTTTTGGCTAGTTGAACACTTTATCGAGGCAAAATATTGTGATGGTGTGACTTTTCGATGGAAAATGGCCCCTTCAAGACAAAATATAACGATCGCATGACTTTTTAGCAGTTGAACACTTTACCAAGGCAAAATGTTGTGATGGCACAATGTTTTAGCACACAATGGCCCCTTCAAGGTAAAATATCGCAATGGCACAACTTTTGGGTAGCTGAATGCTTTTTCAAGCCAAAATGTCATGATGGCACAACTTTTGGGTTATTGGGCACCACGTTAGACCTAAAACTTTTGAGACTGATAGTGGGCACCATGTTAGACAAAAGGGAATATTTTCTAAAAAAGTGCCACATCATAATAGCCTAACACTATTACAAGGAAAAGAAAGCACCATGTCAGATGAATAGGGTTTTTTTGGAAATAAAATTAGTGATCTCTAAACTCTAAATGATGTTCTTTTTAAGGTACTACCATACCCGCTAATTAGTACAAAATAAAAGTGGCAGAATTCTATTGGCCCAATATAGAAATAATATCAATTTATTAGTCTAATACAGTGGTAGAGTAGGTCCTAACCAAAAATGAAAATTGATAGTTGGTAGCTTTTTGAATACTTGCATGCATACTAAGGCTCCAGGTAGTATTCAAAATCTATATTGAAATGAGTATAACCAATCAAAATTGCTCCATGTCAGTTTGATAGTTATTTCATGTTTGGTTGGCACGAGCATGCATAGCCCTTTTTGTCACTCATATTACATCTCCTTTCTTCACCTTCTACTTTTCCTGTGTCTATTTTCTATTCAGAGAGCTCTACAACACTACTATTCACTCTCCCAGTTATTATTAACTACCAAGTTACAAAGCACTACCATGGCAGCCACACCCCCAGTTGCTAGTTCTTTGGCAACACACTCCAATAAAAGGAGAATCTCGAGTAAAAAGAGAAGCATCTTCATGGACCCCGACACTCATATTACAGATGTGAAGATAACATAGAAGAATCTAGAACAAATTTGAAAGGATATAGCTGCAAGGATGGCCACAGATATGTCTCCGTCCAATCCAAGTACATTCTCATACCATTCTTTATTCTACTGGTATGTTTACCCCCAAGTTCACTCCTATCCGGAGCTAATCCAAGCAATGGAAAAAATGTATGATGTCAAGCATAGAGTGGTAAATAATTTCAAATGGGAAGCCATGTTCATGCTCGACCCAGATACGATTGGGTCATCTTTACCTGTGGAAAGAAACCTACAGTTCCCCCCATCCAGTTCAACCCTAGAAATTCTATGAAGTACTATACCAATGCCCCAAACATCAGGGTATTCTTGCAATAGAACCTGTTAGACACTCTTTTGGAGAAGTTTGTGCCCAAGTCCCCCATTCCCTTGACTCTTTTCCATGCTAGCCATGGTGGTGGTATTAGAGGATGACACCCAAGTTTATGGATGGCAGATCATAGTAGTGCAGTATATGTCTATTCCCCAGTTCTATGGCAAAGCACACATAGATCTAGATAGAGTACCTATCTTTTTCGACTAGCTAGTGTACCTAGACCAATAGTTGCATATAGGCCTCTCCAAGATATGCATTCAGGTATTATTCATATCCAATGTGGATATTTTTCTTCTTTCAAGGCATGTATTTGGTTTCTATTTCCACCATCATGAAGTATCAGAAAGGGGAACACTTACTATTATGTTAATGGACACCACTCCTTTCAAAAGCGGGTTCGTATTACCACTTAAAAATAGAATTCTTGGGCCCTACTCTGAAACTCATAAATGATCAAACACCAAGAATTCTTGAACAAATGCGAGATACCTTGAGACAACCCCATTTAGAAGAAGGGGACTGGTTCATCATAACATAGGGGGTAGTCATTAGGCTCTATGGATTCATAGAAAATCCTTTCCTATTGCCTTAATATGTCACCAAGCGATTTTTTGCTTTGGAGTATGTAAGGCAAATAGAATTCATCAATAGAAAATATGGAACAGGTGCTTAGAGGATACACACTTGCCTCATGCCCTTACAATATGAGAGAGTGACAATGTCGAAGAAGGGAGATCACAAGCAAATAACTCAGGTTCTAAGAGGCCTAAAATTGGTAGAGTTGCCCCAAAAGTGGAAATATGACCTTGAAGATAATTTTACCTAGAGATAACCCACCCTAAATAAGGCTCCTTTCAAACAATTCCATGCTTCAGACAGGCAAATTGACAAGGAGGGCGTAAATAATAGCAAATATCACCCACTTGAATGGCATGTGAGAGAATTCAACCACTTCCCCCATGGTACGATTTTTATGAGCACCTGGTATATTGGAGCCTAGATTCAAACCTAAAATATGAGGTCACAGATGAAACCATAAAAAATATGAAGAGGAAAGGAAAATACTGGGATCATGCCAAGATATTGGCATGGTGGCAAATGAGGTGCCACATTCAAAATTTCACTAGGCATGGCTTAAATGTGGATACAAAATTTACCATAGAGTATGATGCACATTACAATGAATGGTCTGAGACTCTAGAGGATAAGTTTCCCTTAGGAATCGATGGTATTCCCTTCAAGAAAATTGAAAGTAATACAAAACAAGACAAAGGGAAATCAGTGGCAACTAAACAAGTGGAAGTCCTCAAAAGAAGACATTGAGAGTTCAATCCTCCTTTAGGCTCAAAAATAGAATCAAATGATAGTGCTCAGGTCGAGTATAAGTGAAGGATGATATAATCAAGGAAGAGAAAATTAGAGTTGGAAAAAGGAAGGGCCCAAAAGAAGAAAAGGATAGAAACATCTTCTAAGGAGTCAGAGCGTGAATAATTAGAAATATCAGAAGAGTCCGAGGAATAGGAGAAATCAAAAGACCAATAAGGAACAGGGGAGAGTTCAGAATAAACTTTCGAAAAAAAAAATACAAAGGAAAAAAAAGGTTGAAATAGTTAAGAAATATCCCCTAGAAGAAACCCCTGGAAAATAAGAAACCATTGGTGAGGTGCAATCCTTGACAAAGACAACAGTTTAGGTTGATAACTCAAGCCTAAAAAAATTGTAAAATTCTACACCGAGAAGTCATAGGGAGTCAAGGACATCACTCTGCCAAAGGTCTTAGGTATGTCTCCCGTTGACCTTGATACTCCTTCTTATCCTAATTCCTAGATAAATTTTCCTCCCCATTCTGAAAGACAGGGCAACCCATCATCTTCTGATCAACCTCCTCCATCACCTCCTTATCAAACTCCCCCATCCACTCAAAAAACTCTGCCAACTAATACATCAATGTAGAGGACTCCACCAGTGTCTCCCCCTACTCATGAAGGGTCCCCTTCCATACAATTAAGTATGGAAGCCTCCTTAGCCACCACTCCTTTCCCCTTCTTTGTCAACCTATTAAGTTTCCATGCCATGCAAACTGATTCCCTTGCAAACAACCCTATTGTTACCAAATTCAAGAAATTGAAAAATGCCAGCATCAATGTTGCCACATGGTTGAAGTCGTAGATCTCCCAAAGATCTACAAATGTAGCCTGCATCCAAGAAGGAACAATGTTAGATCCATCAGTATGTAGTGGTCCACGCTGAAGATGACCCTGTTGGTGCAGAAGCTAGAAAAGGAAATGACATTGGAGGACTACCAGGATGAGGTGACTTAGGAAGATATGACTCAGCTACCCATAGAAAACCACAGAGAAGGCTTTGAAAAATGAAGCTAAGAAATGGGAGGAGAGGTTCAACAAGGCCATCCCTTACAAAGAGAAAATAGCAAAGGCTAAAGAAAAAATTCAAATGTTGTAGCAGCAAGTTGAAGACCTCAATAAATAGCTATTTGATAGTGCAAATAAGACTAGTGGACTGACCAAAGAGAAAGTAAAATTAGTCTAGAAAGAGATGCTCAAAAAGGTCAGCCAAATAATCTTGAGGGATAGACCCATATTGCCATACCTACTCAAAGTCCAAAGCATTCTAGGTCAGGTAGAAGATGAGTTCGAAGCATCAATCAAGCTGTTGGCGACAAGGCTGTCAGACGCTAATAAAATTTAGGTCCTAGCAGATATCACTTAGGCAATAGCAAGGTATAGAGCTCATGATGCAAATTGATATCAGGACAAATTGGTTGCTTGAAATTTCTTCAAGAGACACAAGTTGATAACAAAAGGAGCAAGAATAATGTACGAGATAAAGACAAAAGCTAAAGCAATTATCAAACATGTGGGTATAGCCAAAAATTATGGCATGCCTAGCTTCTAGGATAAAAATTTGAAACTCCTAACAGAATATGAGATGAAAGCCTCTTGGAGAAGGTTCCCAGAATATGAATAAGAGATTAACAGTTGGGAAGATCCAGTTCAAGAAAATTCAATATTCACTATGGCTCAAGATATCACACAGATGAATGCTTTTCTACATGAACTAAGTTTTAAAACAAAATATTTATCATATGACAAGGTTGAGGAGCTAGAATACCTGTATGTCACCTTCAAGGAAAAGCAAATATAGACGAAGAGACCTGGAAGAAGGCTTGCACCACATACAATGAGGTTGTTCAATAAAAGAATAGACAAGAAAAGGAGAAATAGATAAAAGCCAAGAAGGTCTCATCTAGCAGCGCGCCACCTTCGGGTCAAAAGGAAACATGAAATTCTAGTGGAAGTACTCTGAAAGAATGATTTCTTCAAAGTGAATTCTATCTACTTGGTATATTTACCCTTCTTTCCTTGATTTTTATTATTATTTTATTTTTTCGACTCTATTCTCCAATGGATAAAGGTTCTAAGTTCTAACATTTAGCTGACAAAATTACCCTAGGAAGCACAAAGAATGTTGGTCAAAATGACCACATCCAGGGAAAGAAGGAATAATATCATCCATATACTAAGTATGGAGGCCAAAAGTCATGATGGCATGAAATTTTGAAGGCCAAAGACCAAGTAGAGGCTAAAAGTCATGAGGACGTGACATTTTGAATGCCAAGGACCAAGCAAAGGCCAAAAATCATAAGGGCACGATATTTTGAAAGCCAAGGACCAAGCAGAGCCCAAAATTCATGAGGGCATGATATTTTGAAGGCCAAGGACCAATAAAATGTCAAAAGTCATGAGGGTGCAACATTTTGAAGGCCAAGGACCAAGAAGAGGCCAAAATTCATGAGGGCATGATGGCAAATGAGCTCACAGATGAAACCATAAAAAATATGAAGAGGAAAGGAAAATACTGGGATCATGCCAAGATATTGGCATGGTGGCAAATGAGGTGCCACATTCAAACTTTCACTAGGCATGGCTTAAAGGCAGATATAAAATTTACCATAGAGTATGATGCACATTACAATGAATGGTCTGAGACTCTAGAGGATAAGTTTCCCCTAGGAATCGATGGTATTCCCATCAAGAAAATTGAAAGTAATACAAAACAAGACAAAGGGAAAGCAGTGGCAACTGAACAAGTGGAAGTCCTCAAAAGAAGACATTGAGAGTTCAATCCTCCTTCAGGCTCAAAAATAGAATCAGATGATAGTGCTCAGGTCGAGTATAAGCGAAGGATGATATAATCAAGGAAGAGAAAAGTAGAGTTGGAAAAAGGAAGGGCCCAAAAGAAGAAAAGGATAGAAACATCTTCTAATGAGTCAGAGCGTGAAGAATTAGAAATATCAGAAGAGTCTGGGGAGTAGGAGAAATCAAAAGACCAAGAAGGAACAGGGGAGAGTTCAGAATAAACTTTCGAAAAACAAAATACAAAGGAAAAAAATGTTGAAATAGTTAAGAAATATCCCCTAGAAGAAACCCCTGGAAAATAAGAAACCATTGGTGAGGTGCAATCCCTGACAAAGACAATAGTTTAGGTTGATAACTCAAGCCTAAAAAAATTGTAAAATTCTACATCGAGAAGTCATAGGGATTCAAGGACATCACTCTGCCAAAGGCCTTAGGTATGTCTCCCATTGACCTTGATACTCCTTCTTATCCTAATTCCAAGATAAATTCTCCTCCCCATTCTGAAATACAGGGCAACCCATCATCTTCTGATCAACCTCCTCCATCACCTCCTTATCAAACTCCCCCATCCACTCAAAAAACTTTGCCAACTAATACATCAACGTAGAGGACTCCACCAGTGTCCCCCCTGCTCATGAAGGGTCCCCTTCCATACAATTAAGTATGGAAGCCTCCTTAGCCACCACTCCTTTCCCCTTCTTTGTCAACCTATTAAGTTTCCAAGCCATGCAAACTGCTTCCCTTGCAAACAACCCTACTGTTACCAAATTCAAGAAATTGAAAAATGCCAGCATCAATGTTGCCACATGGTTGAAGTCGTAGAGCTCCCAAATCTCTACAAATGTAGCCTGCATCCAAGAAGGAACAATGTTAGATCCATCAGTATGTAGTGGTCCATGCTGAAGATGACCTCGTTGGTGCAAAATCTAGAAAAGGAAATGACATTGGAGGACTACCAGGCTGAGGTGACTTAGGAAGATATGACTCAGCTACCCATAGAAAACCACAGAGAAGGATTTGAAAAACAAAGCCAAGAAATGGGAGGAGAGGTTCAACAAGGCCATCCCTTACAAAGAGAAAATAGCAAAGGCTAAAGAAAAAATTCAAATGTTGTAGCAGCAAGTTGAAGACCTCAATAAATATCTATTTGATAGTGCAAATAAGACTAGTGGACTGACCAAAGAGAAAGTAAAATTAGTCTAGAAAGAGATGCTTGAAAATGTCAGCCAAATAATCTTGAGGGCTAGACCCATATTTCCATACCTACTCAAAGTCCAAAGCATTCTAGGCCAGGTAGAAGATGAGTTCGAAGCATCAATCAAGCTGCTGGCGACAAGGGTGTCAGACGCTAATAAAATTTAGGTCCTAGCAGATAGCACTTAGGTAATAGCAAGGTACAAAGCTCATGATGCAAATTGATATCATGACAAATTGGTTGCTTGAAATTTCTTCAAGAGACACAAGTTGATAACAAAATGAGCAAGAATAATGTACGAGATAAAGACAGAAGCTAAAGCAATTATCAAACATGTGGGTATAGCCAAAAATTATGGCATGCCTAGCTTCTAGGATAAAAATTTGAAACTCCTAACAGAATATGAGATGAAAGCCTCTTGGAGAAGGTTCCTAGAATATGAATCAGAGATTAACAGTTGGGAAGAGCCAGTTCAAGAAAATTCAATATTCACTATGGCTCAAGATATCACACAGATGAATGCTTTTCTACATGAACTAAGTTTAAAAGCAAAATATTTATCGTATGACAAGGTTGAGGAGCTAGAATACCTATATGTCACCTTCAAGGAAAAGAAAATACAGACGAAGAGACCTGGAAGAAGGCTTGCACCACATACAATGAGGTTGTTCAATAAAAGAATAGACAAGAAAAGGAGAAATAGATAAAAGCCAAGAAGGTCTCATCTAGCAGCGCGCCACCTTCGGGTCAAAAGGAAACATGAAATTCTAGTGGAAGTACTCTGAAAGAATGATTTCTTCAAAGTGAATTCTGTCTACTTGGTATATTTACCCTTATTTCCCTTATTTTTATTATTATTTTATTTTTTCGACTCCGTTCTCCAATGGATAAAGGTTCTAAGTTCTAACATTCAGCTGACAGAATTACCCTAGGAAGCACAAAGAATGTTGGTCAAAATGACCACATCCAGGGAAAGAAGGAATAATATCATCCATTTACTAAGTATGGAGGCCAAAAGTCATGATGGCACGACATTTTGAAGGCCAAAGACCAATTAGAGGCTAAAATTCATGAGGACGTGACATTTTGAATGCCAAGGACCAAGCAAAGGCCAAAAATCACAAGGGCACAATATTTTGAAGGCCAAGGACCAAGCAGAGGCCAAAATTCATGAGGGCATGATATTTTGAAGGCCAAGGACCAATAAAAGGTCAAAATTCATGAGGGTGCAACATTTTGAAGGCCAAGGACCAAGAAGAGGCCAAAATTCATGAGGGCATGATATTTTGAAGACCAAGGACCAAGCAGAGGCCAAAAGTCATGAGGGTGCGACATTTTGAAGGCCAAGGACCAAGCAAAAGCCAAAAGTCATGAGGGCATGATATTTTGAAGTCCAAGGACCAAGAAGATACCAAGAGTCATGATGGCATGACATTTTGAAGTCCAAAGACCAAGTAGAGGGTAAAATTCACAATGGCATGACATTTTGAAGGCCAAGGACCAAGCAAAGGCTAAAAGTCACCATGGCACGACATTTTGAAGGTAATGGAGTAGAATAAGACCAAAAGTCATGATGGCATGATATTTTAAAGGCCACAGATACCATGAAGTCTGAGATATTAGGGAAATATTGATGTAACAAGAATATCCTAACCTATTTCAGTTAGAAGCTCCATCACCCCTTAACTTTCTTCTGTACCAAAATCAGCCTACAATATACTACTGTAAAAACTTTCAATTTTCTATTATGTAAAACTCTTATATATGGAATGAGTGATCCAAGAAAATGGTTGGCTCTTAGGCATTTACAAGGCTATGTACACATATTTCTGAAATCTAAATAAATATCTCCATTCTGGTTCTTGGCTCATTGGTGTTTTGGAATCAAGTATGTATGTGTTTTCTATTGCTAATTAAATCTAGTTTGAATGTAAACCACATCAATTCTTAATATGAATTCTTGCATTAACATTATGTTAGATCTATAATTTTGCTTCATTATTAGAGTTGTATTATCATAAAGCATTCACCAGGGGTTTAAGTTTCTATGTTTTGGTTCTATTATGCTTCTCTGCAAAAGGTTGTAATAGTAGTAGTTGTTGTTGCTTAATCTGTATTGTTTTAATCCTCTAGCATTAGCTATATTTCCCTCTCTTTATGCATTTCCTTCTCTATCCCTTTTCCTAAAAGAAACAAAGGAACCAGCCTCCTCTAGAGATTGAACCAGGTAGACCCTGTTCAGAACTGGTCTTTCAATGTTGGCAAAATATTGGGTGCAAACGTAACCAAAGGCATATTTTACTGCAACACACCTCAATAGTCATTTTATTCTCTCAAACTTTTACCATTGGTGGTATTTACCTATAAGAATTACATCTAGTTTGCCTTTCTTCTATATTCTTGTAATCCTATTTGGATTACTAGTCTCCCCTCCTGATTTTGCTATAATATCCATTTCTTTCTCAAGAGATTGAGGGGTGATACTCATATGTACTTTGTTTCCTTCCATTCAAATTGGTTCCTTGAAGGAGGGTTTGAGATTTACCTTGCTATGTTCAACCTTATATTATACCCTTATAATTCCTTTCTAAAGCAAATTAAAATAAGGTAAATTCTTAAATTTATAATGTTGCAAACCTTAAGTAATTGGCGCTGAATTTTGGCGTGGATGACATCAATATTTAAGAGTTCTCTTGGGTGCTATGACCAATGGTAGGGTTTGATTATTTCTTGACTTCAATATTTGAATGGTGGCACCTCAAATCTAGCTTCTTTGACCTGCTTTGAATATCTTGACCAAGAGCTTTAATGCTCTTCTCTTTTCTTACACACTGTAACTCCTTGATGCTATAAATCTGCTTCCCTCTTTGGTTTTAGGTGCCTTAAATTTGAGAGAATGACAAGTGTCATGGCAATTGTTTTTCAATGCATGAAGAAGGTAGATGCTCTTTGACACTTGGAATTTTTTTTTGAATGGAGGGTAGACATTACAATATTTATGTGAGTGCTTGTATGCCTTGGTTACAAGTGTCACTTCTCTAACATAACCAATGCTCTTCTGTGTAACTCTTCCATGGACTATTTTTTTCATGCATTTAAGCTTGAGCATTATTTTGAGCACTCAAATGGGAGATGTTAGGGTTTCTTCAATGGTGATAAGTGGTACCTTTTCTCTTTTGCATGTACCTTCCTCTTCAACATCTCTAGATGCCTCCTTAACGTATTATTAAAAGCTTAAATGTATTATTTCTAGATCTTTATTTGTTGTATATTCTCCTCAATGCTTCGATGGTGGTTGGTATGTGAGTTGGTTACAACTAGGATAATAAGCAATGCTTTGATGGCTTTGATCTAGGATTATGAGAAATGCTATAGTGGATATTTTGTGATACTCCAATGGTGATTTTGAATGCTCCTTATGAATCTATGTCTAGCACTTGGGTATTTCTTTATTTATATTTTGATTTTGTCCTGCTTTCAAGTTGTTGTATTTCTACCTTTATGTATGATAGCTTATCCTTGTGCTATGGTATGTATACTTTATATATTGCTTATTGTGGCTATCCAAACTATGGATGATGTGAGCTCCTTGAAGGACATTTTTACCTTTATTGGATAGTTCTTCTCTATGACCACTTTGAGATATTCCTTACTTGTGAAGAATGTGTTTTTTTATGACACTTAGACCTTGTCCTTTTTCCTATATAGAACAGAATATTAAGGTGAAAGACAATATAAATAAATTTGTAATAGAATACCTTATTTTTGCACCCCCTTTTGCAAGATTTTCTACTAGTTTTAATGGTAGCTTTGTTTTAGGCAAGGGCTAATTTGACACTGTCTCTCTAAAGACAAAAATGCAACACCAAATAACAAGATATAGATTGAACTCAAAAAGACAATATTGTACAATGAATGATTTTTATTAATGGGGGGAGCCTCAAAACTCCATTGTTGCAATAAAGAACATTTGAACTCTTTGATACAAATATACACAATGCTAGGGTTCTTGAAAATCCTAGCTACAACGTTGGTGGTGTCTTCAGAATGTGTACTTGCTCCCAATAAAAATGAGTGGGCTTCTAGTTATCTGATGCTGGGTCACTCTAGCTTAAGCAGCTACACAATGCTAATGTAACACTTTTAGATCTACACACAAGAAAATAGCAAGAGGGTTATTAGCAATTGTGAGGGCTCCACAATGTGAGGCCCTATATAATAAATATAAAAACCCTAGCTATATGATGTCAATGGCATGAATAGAAATTGAAAATGCATGGAATGAAATAACAATAAAAATATTTACCTTGCTTATCTATCATTCTTTGATCTGATGTAGTATGTTGTAGTGGATTGGTGCGACGATGCCCTAGAATCACTTGAGAGTTAGTAGGGATTTAGAAATCTTATCTAAAACACTTGTGGGTGCTCGAAGGCTACAAAACATGATCGCAGGTGCTCAAGAATGATAGAAGGTACCCAAAGGTGCTTGGTGGTAGAGGAGAAGCACTAAAAGGTGCTCAGTAATGGCAATAAGCACCTGAAGGCATTTGACGTCTGAGGTAAAGATCTACAAAAGTAGATCTAGATAGGTGAGAGGGGTGGCAGTGGATGCAGGGGTTATGTCAAGCGAGGATGGAAGATGAGAATGGATACTCTAGGGAACTTAGATGCGGGGGTTAAGGTGAGTGGATACTCTAGGGAACTCAAAGGTAAACTTCAACTCAAGATTTAGGGGTTGAGCCATAAAAATGGATCCTATTAATAATCCACACTAGGGCATGCTATGGTTTCAACGACACTAATCATGTGGTTGAGATAATAGCATATCAGAGGGTGGATATTAAATCTGGGGTGTGATATGGATTGATATGGCTGGATAGATAGGATTAAGTGAAATCGAATGGTTGAGATCAATTCACTTATATAAATATATATTATCAAATATATATAAAATATAATTTATAAAATTTTAATATTTAAATATATATAAATATATATGAATAATGGGTGGAAATGGCAAGAAAACCTAGATGGATGACAAGTGGCTAGATTTTGGTGTCTACAGATACTCCCTTTTTGTACTACATTGCATGAAATACAATGCAATGCAAAAATACAAGACACTTATTTAGGCAAGGTGTAGAAGCAACTTTCTCTCGGGATGAAAAATATGAGCTTGAAGATAAAAGAATGAAAGAATTTGGATTTTGCATATCTTACCCCCTCAATTGGCAAATGAGTTTGCAGACAAATCTCATGAGCCAATTGAAAATTCTAAGCAAATGAATGGTGGATGATATGAATGATGTAAATGTGATACAATTTTTGCCCCAATGGTGGGAAGGAGATTGGTGAAAAATGTGAAACGATGCATCTATTTTTTCCCCAAAATATGAAGGGTTGTGTAAAAAAGATGAAAAAAATGTGTCTATTTTTGCCCTAACAAATGAAGGGTTTTGTGAAAAATGTGATGAAAAATGTGTTTGTTTTTGTCCTAACATATGAAGGGATTTTTGCCAAGTATAAAGGTCATGATCATGTAATATGTATCCCGTTGTGGGAAAGTCAAAACCAAATGTGGTTGCCCAAAATTTGGGGTGATTCAATGCTACTGAAGAATGTGCCTTTTGACATAATTTATATGCAAGGATGAATATGCAAAAATAAAAATAGTCAACTTCAGAGGGCCAATTAGTGATTGTTAGATAATTCCTATGATCGAAACCAACCACCCTAGTAAAGGCTAGTCACCATAATGACTATCAAGGATATATGGAATGATAAAATGTGATTTTGTCCATGTTTGAAGCCCCACAAACTAGACCATCAATGATATATTTCATGCAGATTGTTCTTGGTAAGGTTTCACTCAAAATATGAAGAACCAAATATGATTATGATTTTGAACAAATATATATGGAAGGATGTAAATGACCAAGTGTCCTTATGGTAGGTTATTCATCGTACTAAGTTGTATGGATGCAAATCACTGCAGTCACCAAGTATATAAAAAATCCCACTAGATACAAGGTTCACTTGAATGTTGTTTGAACTTAGAAAATATGCAAATGATGATATAGAATGATATTGATGTTGTGAAAATGATGTAATAATTATGATAATGATTATTATGGTCTTTTTGTGAATATTTGGACCATTTTGGAGTGCTTGTGTAACTTGTTAAGAAAATTTGTATTTTGTGGTCACAAACAAAGATTATGCATCCAAATCAGTTGGAATCTTCACAAAACATATTAATATGATGAAATAAATGCATGACTACAATATGAAGTTATTTTATAGGGATAAGCCATTGTTTGGTGAATGGTGCTTTTGGTATGCAGAGATACCCACCAATGTTTAGGTGCTTTGCAAACACCTTGGTGCACTTCAGTGCACTAGAAAATATCCATAGGCATCTCAAGGTGATTGGAGTGGCTATAAATAGTTGGCAGGATGAGAAATGAAGCTCATTTGTGCGTTTGTGAATTTGAGAAGCTGTGTTTGGGAAAGTGGAGTGGAGTGAGGTAAAGTGAATTTGTCATGAAAGCTATGGTGATAGTGGGAGTGGATGTGGAGGTCAGGGCTAAATTTGGAGTGCGAGCTACTAAGGTAATTCTCTTATTTTTGTGCAAAAAATATTTTTTTGTATTGACAAAAGTATTTTTGTTGTGTTGCATCTTAAGATTTTAGAGGCTCCGCACCAGTTCTTGCCTTTCATTCTTGGGATGAGGAAGGCATTGGTGAAGGATGATTAGGATTTTTTGGAGGTGATGGGGCTAGCAGAGGTAGCCCGAGTTGATGTATTTAGGGAATATGAGGGGTACCTTTCTGCCTTAGTGGAGAGATGGGATACAAATAGGGGAACATTTTAGCTTCCCTTTGGATAAGTGACTATTACACTTGAGGATGTATAGTACATCTTCAAGGTAGCAGTGGAGGAGATTCATGTCAAGGTTGGATAGGATCGAGGGACGAAGATGAATAATATGTTCAACGATGGTTGGCAAAGTGTGAGGGTGGAGAGTGGAGGTATTCCCTACTTTTCCATGTATGTGGACAAAGAGTTTGATGCCTTCCATGCTTTGGTCATATTCATGTTGGCCAACATCATGGATCCAAACAACACTAGATGCAGGTTCCCTTGGAACCTTATAGGGTTAGTGAGCATTATGCTCACTATGTGGTAGGTGTATGCATAGGCTCAAGCATACCGGGAGGTTTATGAGGTGAGGTAGTAGGGGAGGAAGGGATTAGGATGCAACTTGCTATTGCAATATTGGTGATGGGAGCACTTCAGTGTGGCTCATTCAGAGGGCATACCAATGGTAAGATTGGGTAGAGAGCCACCCTATATGAGGATATGAGCAGTGGCCTAGGAGGTGCAATCGAGTTTGCCTATGCAGACAAGCCAATGGTATTAGGATTTGTGGGCTGGATTAATATTCGTCCAAGTGATATGGAGGCCATGGTGGGGTAGCAAGTGGAATTGAGATGGAGAGCATCTATGATAGGTGTGGTAGGCTAGGTGGATAGTTGGGAGATATCAAAGTGAGGCTAAATATTTGAGGTACTCTAAGCACAGAAGTAATCTCTATGGCCATTAATTGGTTTTCAACATTTATGGTGACAACTCGTCTTCTATTATAATCTACCATCTAAGTATGATATGCAAATTTAACAGTTTTCTAATGATTCTAGATGTTCTTAGTAATGTGTTTTTATTTTTTTGTTTGTTTTTTTGGATTGTTTTCAAAAGGTGTTTTAGTTTCACGTCGGGTTCACCAAAATGTATCGCCCAAATTTTTTGCACCCTTACCTTCAGGCTAAAGGATCCATGCCCAAAAGGGGGATGCGAGAAGGATGGAACAATACCTCGGATGGAGAGGCCCTTTGAAGGTCATGCCTCTCGGGGGAGGGGTATAAGGGTGAATTTTCAACGGATGGTGGGGTTCACCAGGAAACTTTGAGTGGCAGTTTCCACGCCTAGGTTGAGAATGGGTTTGATGTGTTCATTTTATGTTCAATCATTCAGATTCCTAGGTTGGCCAAAATGAATCTAAGCTATTCTATATGAAAATTTTGGTTTATATGAAGACAACAAACATAAATGAATCCTAAATACAAAGAATATCTAAAATGAAGAAGAGTACACCTGATTTTTGATGTCTAATGAAGATTCTGAAGCTTGTAGGAGTCCAAATCATCCTGGATATGACAGGATCATCTATAATTGTACATAATCATCCCAAATCATAGGCGATCATTTGAGATCACCCAAAATCATCGACGACCTGACGAATTCGTCAGACAAATTCATCAAAAACTTGTAATCAAGAAAACAGACACCAAAAACCAAAAATACAATTGCAATAATGATGCAAAGTGATAGAAATAAGAGTGTAGATGCTTAAATGATAAATCTAGATATCATATTAAATAAAATGCATTATTTTGGTAATTTATTTTGAATTTTATCATGCAATTATGCTAAATGAGGTGAACTCCAAGATGCAAAATAGAAATAAATTAATCTAATGCATAATTAAATAAGAAAAAGAGATAGAAATTGCAAACTCAGGGCTCTGATTGCCCCCAATCTGAATTGTAGTCAAAATTGTCTGCAATCGTACGAGATCGTCGTTGATCTCGACAAGATCGTCTGAAATTGTGGTTGAATCACTTGTGATGATCCGAGCTTCCTCCGGATGAAACACAGTGAAATCCTGCAATAAAACTTGAAAACACAAGTGTAAATGATGGGAGATAGGACGTTCTAACACAACAAAAACTAAAATTGCAGGGAAATGATCAGCCAGGCAGCCAGGTAGGGAAGCGGGGGATAAACTAAGAAAATCCTAGTTTATATAGGATTAGGGGGAGGTTAGGAGGTTGGGGATCATCCCAATCTGGGAGATCTCCAACGTAGGAATCTCCAACCGTGCAAACACGCTTCTGCCCGAGTTGGAGAGGTTGTTGAAACATAAGCTAATTATGAAAATTTGGTTTTGGGACGAAATTGTCTGGACGTTCTGTTCTAGACGAATTCGTTCGATTTGGGACGATATCGTCAGATCAGCGATGATATCGTCCAACGGTCAAACAACTTCTAAAAATGGCACAAAAAATGAGGTGAGCGGTTAACAGGCGATTTCGAGGTTAAAATTCAAATTTATACTTTTTACTGAGGGTTTAACTATGCCAATTTTAGGGTGCTACATTTTGCCCCCTCTTTAGCAAATTTTTTGAAGAAAATGCGTTAAATATGAGTTCTTTACATTTTACGAGAAAGCAAAAATTTATTCCATTTTTTTAGACGATGATTCTAGGTCAAATCATACAACTATTTACTATGGTGCCCCCTCCGAGTTTTTACCCAAATCGAACGTTTGAGGTAAAAGCACGAAAAAGCAAAAGAAATTAAAAAATGTTGTTTTAAAATAAAAATAAGAAAAATAGGGTAAAACCCTAATTCATTTTTACTGTTCACTTTTATTGTTTCAGAGCTCTACAGGCAAAATGGTAGAAACGGTGCACAGATCGATAGAGGTCCAGCGCAGGTTGCGTGTAAGGATCTAAACCTAGTGTACTATGTTTTTAATTCGATTTACTTGATTTTTAATGTGAATTTTAATTGTTTTTTGGGCATTGTGGCTATTTTTAGGCCATCGACGATGTCGAGACGAAATCGTCCCAATTTCATCGAAATCATCCTGATATCATCGATTTTTTCTATGGACGAAATCGATGAAATAGAGGCGATCCCGTCCAATAAGGGGCGATCCTCAAATTGAAGAATCGAAGACGATTTCGTCCTACTAAGGATGATTTGAATTAAATTTGGTACGATATCGTCCAATAATGGGCGATATCAACTTTTATGGGATGATTTGATTTTAATTGATTTTTTAATGATTATGTACTAATGTTTTTTGTTGTTTTATTGTTTATTTTGCAGAGGGGATTGCTAAAGAGTCAAGAGTGGAAATACAAGGGTCTCAAAGATGAATTAGCTATGCTCGATTAGGCCGAGCAAGACAGACTGGTAGAGGTAGGACTGCAGCATGTGGCAGAGATGCCACAAATTCCTACAGACATGGGGCTACTGATAGCCCTAGCAGAGAAATGGTATCCAGAGTTGTCCTGCTTCCAACTATCGATAGGGGAGATGACTCCCACTCTAGAGGATGTATGGAGGATCTTGAGGATCCCCATACATGGTCGATTCATGACTCCTTCGGCCAACCAAGGCCACCCCATGATGCGATTGTGTAGCGACCCAAGCTTCGCCCTGGAGAATGGCAGAGTGAACATCTAGGCTTTGAGGCAGATGCCTAGGGCATCTCGGTTGACCAAAGTTTTGGTAGGGATGGTGGGTGGCCTTTTGCTATGCCACCAAAGTGGATGTAGATTACCATGGCTACTATCAGATGTGGTTTGTGACATGAGAGACCATAGATATAGGTTTTCTTGGGGTAGCTTTGTACTATGCCAGTTGTATAGGATCCTTTACGGGGTCGTATACAAGGGCGATCGATGTCTGGTGCTGAAATCGCTCCTACAGGTTTGGTGTTGGGAGCACATTGCGATGCAGAGGCCGATAGGGCTTCCATTGATAGGAGTTGATCGAGAGAGACCCCGAGTTTTCTATTGGTGGCTCTAGAGAGGGTCATAGTGGCAAATAGATCTTTCGATGTCCCAGAGGTTGCTAGATGACCTCACCCTAGATCAGATCACATGAATACCATGGAGAGAGCATCCAGGGTGGGGAGAGGATGGATAGGAGTTGGCTCACATCAGGCGAGTCATCTATTTGAGGATAGAGCGGGGAGAGGTAGAGCTCCACCGTTATGACCAAGTTTTGAGGTAGTTCGGTCTATAGTAGGGGATCCCTTCTCTTAGGGATTATGAGTACTCCTAGACTATTTAGGATAATACCACATTGAGCGGGGATCCATATACGCAGTAGTTCTAGAGTCAGGACATTGATGATGCCCCCATTCAACTAGTGTATGGGGATGACGTGGGGGTAGCAGATGGGTATGATTCCTGGTATGTAGGCATCCACCCTCTCGAATGATGAGGGCACAGGGTTCGATGCACATTATAGTGCAATGGATGGAGAGGTGACGCCAGGCTACCATAGATGTAGCGAGGAGTCACGAAGGGAGGGATCAGCGATGACCTCCTTAGGAGAGACGTTGGAGAGTACCACAGACTTTGGAGAGACAATAGCAGCCAAAGAGTAGGGAGGAGAGGAGAGAGGGACTCCCTTCTCAGTAGAGGGATAGGCCACTATCACCCGATAGGGGTAAGGGTGTCGAGGTTGGGGAGAGCAACGAGATGGAAGCTCTCCGGGTGAAGAATGCCCGCCTACGAGCTCAGGTGCAGACTCTACAGGATGAGGCTACACGGCTCAGGGCTCGGAGCGGAGGGGCGAGCATTCTAGATCTGGCATGGGCTTTTGCTCAAACCGCATTCTACTAGGGATTGTACTACCATGTGGTTCCAGAGAACCAAAGGATACAGTTGCTAGCCGCCATTACGGAGTCGATCAAGATGGGGTCATCAAGGACATCATCACGATCGACGTCGAGGACCCATGATACAACATGGACTTCGATGGGACCACCTCCTCCACCTTAGGGTGGGAGAGGAGATGAGGTTGAGAGCTCGAGGGCTTCTCGAGACTAGCTGCACATTGTACATAGACTATAGTTTTTGAGATGATTGAGTATGCCAGGGTATAGATTATGGCATACCAATCTATTTTGATATGATGTATATACTTCTTGATATATATATATATATATATATATATATATATATATATATATGTTCTTTTTGTGATATGACTTGTGCATATGTTTTATAATGCTTTAATACTTTTGATTGTTGATTGATTATTCATGTAATTATGTTGTTGAAAATATTATAATTTTATATCATGCTATGAAATTTAAATGAAATAATTTGATGTAAACAAATTGGTTGTTGTGGTGTGATTTGCTGAAAAATAAAGTGACTTCTAACAATAATTTCAAAGGACATTGTCACTGTTACATGACCATTTCATGGAGTCGCCGCTTGCTAGGTTATCAAGCTAATCCCGGTATGAGAGAAATATTGCTAAAAGTAAAAGGGTGCTTAAGAGACTTTCTCAATACTTTGTGTTGTGATGATGAAAAATTATGATGGTGATGATTTGTTTTCAGATTTCCATGAAAATATTATGCATGAAATATTAAAAATATGATTTTTGCTAGGCATAAAATTCCTAAGTGTGATAGAAATTTGAACAATTGCCTAGGAATTATACCATCGTCGCAAAAAAAAATGAATGTTGACATAATGAAATGAACTAGAAAAGTTTTCATTCTTTTTAAAGCACAATTGTGTAACATAATGATTTAAGCCATATGCTTTTATGGATTAAATAAATGGAAGATAAAATTAGAACGATGGCTTGCGCTAGGCATAGAATTTTAGGTATAGACTTATACCATCATCGCGAAATCCAAAAATTGATATAATAGTTTTATTGCATAGTTGATTTTTGATTTTGAGATAAATAGAAAATATAAAATGAAGACTTGCACTAGGCATAAAATTCCAATTTAGGTTTAGGAACTATACCATCATTGTGAAAGTCAAAAATATATAAATGTGACTTTATTGCTAAATTTTTGAACATGTTTTGAAAGAAATTTTGGATTTTTGAAAAAAATGTATTTAATTGATTTTTACACTAAGTAGATAGTCTCAAGTAAGAAAATCAAATTATTCCAGAAGATTTGCATAAATATTTTAAATTATCTCAAAGACAAAATTTAGATTTATAAGGAACCCCATGTGCATATGTGAGTTCATTGATCTATCATAATGATACAAAATCTCTCAAATACAAATGTGTGTGCAATTGTATTGTTTATTTACCGATTTTGAGCAAGATAATTTGATACAAGTAATTTGAATTAACCAAATGAGTGTTCATTGACCATGATTTATATGCATGTAACCGTACCAGACTACTATGTAAGTCGGGTCATCAAGAGCTAGCTGATCCATAAGCGGACATAGGTCTATACAAAATAAGGTCGCTAATGTGACAGACATATCACCATGCTAGGAGTTACCCAATGTCAAGCAAGTTGGGCACAAATCACCTGTTATGGGGTTTACCTCACAGTTTTTGAATAATTGAGAATTCCAGGGATTCAAGCTCATTCACCCTTCTTTTCTTTTAAATGGTAGGGGAAGGGATTTATTGCTTTTTGCTTTTTCTTTTCTCTTCTCTTTTTTTTTGTATTTTTGCTTGACACTGAGATAATGCTGAAATATTGCTGAAATGGTACAAAATGATACTGAAATAATGCTTCTTTTTCTCATGATTTTTCTTGATTTTCTTTTTCTTTTTCTTCCTATACTAGGGATACTTGCTCGGATTGGCTGTAGAGCAAGGGATTTTTATTTTGGGCAGGGGTGAGCTTGTCCTTTTGTCAATTCTCAAATATTCTAGACCATGTGCATGATAGGATAGCAGGGGAAAATTTTCACTCAAGAGACCACTTCTACTGTGTAGCATCATTTTGAATTTGCAATGAAATCATTTTAATGTGAAAAGGTGTACTTGGTTCAAGTAAATAACAAGATCAGTTCTCTATGCTCAAAACTTTATTTAATTCAACTGTGGACTTCGATATAAGAGAGATTAATAATCATACCAAATAAGATCAAGATATTTATTCATGTGAGTGTGAAAGTGAGGGATTCCAAATAAATGCTAATTTATCCAAAATAACTAAAAATATAACTGCAATACTTCAAGAATTGACAGGTGCAAAATAGAAGATGTTTTTTGAGGATTTTGATGATTTTGATTTTTTTTTATATTTTGATTTTAATTTATGAATTGAGAGAATACATAATATTACTGTTTTTGAAATTTTTATATGAATTACTAAAATAAGACAATATGTATAATATATATAGTGATGAAATTACCAGATTTATGCATAATAGTGCTTAAGATGCATAATGTTCATAGGTTCTTTAAGATCTTTACCATCTAAGGTAGCTAATATGTATGCTCCCGATCCAAATTTAGTAGTGATAATATAAGGTCCAAGCCAGTTAGGCTCGAATTTACCTTTAAGGTCTTTAGTTGCATTAGTATTTTTTTATTTTATTTTAAGATGAGGTCACCGATCTCAAAGGATCGATGATGAACTTTCTTGAGATATGCTCGTTTGAGCTTGTTCTAGTAGGCACGAAGATGCTCCAAAGCATTAATGCGCTTCTCATCTAGGAGTTCCAGCTGACTAAATCTGCCAGCACGATATTCATCTCCTACTTCAGTATCTTGAAGTAGTAGAGCCAAAGAAGGAACTTCTAATTCAAAGGGAAAAACAACTTTTGTGCCATAAACCAAAACAAAAGGCGAAGTGCCCATGGGAGTATGAATGCTAGTTCGATAAGCCCACAAAGTAGGATATAATTGAATGTACCAATCACGGCCAGATTTATTGACCAATCTCTTGAGGATTTTAATTAATGTTTTATTAGATGCTTCTGCTTGGCCATTGCCCTAAGGATAATAGGGAGTGGACCAATGATGTTGAATTTTATATTTTTGACATAGTTTCTTTACATATTTATTTTTGAAACAAATTCCATTATCCGAGATGAGATTTGCAAGAATTCCAAACCTAGAAATAATTTGATTAAAAATAAATTTGGAAACTTGGGTTCTAGTGCAAGAAGCTAAGGGCATAGCTTCAACCCACTTCGTAAAATACTCGGTGGTGGTTATGATGAATTTGTGTCCATCAAATGACACAGGATTGATTTTCTTGATGATTTCTAAGCCCCATTTTGAAAAGGGCCAAGGAGATGAAATAGCCTGTAGTTCTTGTGCAGGCGCATGGACAAGGTCATCATGTTTCTGGCACTTGTCACAATGGCACACATAATCATGTGCATCATTCTCCATGGTAGGCCAAAAATATCCTATCCTAAGGAGCTTCTTAGCAATGGCATTACCACTAAAGTGTCCCCCACAAGATCCATCGTGGGCTTCACTCAAAGCTGATCTAGACTCTTCTAGATTCAAACATCTCAATAGGATACCTTCAAAATATCTCCTATATAACATATTGCCAATTATTACGAAGCGACTTGCTCGTCTACGTAATAACCGGCATTGGTTTCTATTAAAACCTTCAGGGAAGGTCCCATTTTGAAGAAAATTGAGGATGTCAGTGTACCAAAGTTCAAGAGTAGTTTCGTTGATTAGAAACATGTCCAAAGGTTCCAAGCATGATTTAATTGAAGTGGGTTCCTAGATTCGACGAATAATGATGGTAGCATATTCGTCATCTAACTCCAAGGGTAAAAGAGATGCAGTTGCGGCCATGGTGTCAACCGCACGATTTCTAGTTCTAGGAATAGCTTCCAAGGTAACTTGATCAAATAAAGATATTAATTGTAATACATATGCTTTATATGGGCATAATTTATCATCTTTGGTCTGATAAACATCATTAATTTGATTTATAACAAGTTGAGAATCACCAAAAACTAATAGATCTTTAATTTTCAGTGTCAGGGCAGCTCGTAATCCAAGGATTAGAGCCTCATATTTAGCAGTGTTATTAGTACAAGTAAACATTAATTTAAAGGATAAAGGTATGAGATGTTTCTGTGGAGATATTAAAATAATACCTGCACCAGCCCCACTCATGCATCGAGATCCATCAAAGTATAAGGACCATTGCTATGAATGATCTACCTCTAGTTTAAGGCATTCGTCAGGAAACTCAATGACGAGGGGATGGGTGGACTCTAAGGGTGCAACAGCTAATTGATCTGCTATGATTTGACCCTTAACAGACTTCTATCCTATAAATGTGAGTTCAAACTCGCTTAGAGCAAGAACCCACTTCGTTGTGTGACCAAATAAATAAGGTCGACTCATGAGATACCACAAGGGATCGGATTTAGCAATAACATATGTTTTTTGACTGAGCATATAATGGCATAGTTTCTATGTAGAAAATATGACTGCTAGACATAACTTCTCTAATTTTGTGTAGCGGGTTTCATAACTGATTAATGTTCTGCTAATGTAATAATTAGCATGCTCTCTCTTCTCATCATCAAGTTGAGCTAACATAGCTCCTAAAGCAAAATCTGAAGCATAAATATACAAGATAAATGGACGATCAGGTTTAGGTGGTGAAAGTATAGGTGGGTTAAGAAGATATTGTTTGAGGAGTTCAAATGCTTCCTTACATTTGTCATCCCAATGGAAAGAGACATCCTTCTTAAGAAGCTTAAGAAAGGGTCCAATTTTATCCGCCAACTTATCGATGAAGTGACGGATAGCTTGAAGCTTACCTTGTAGACTCCATAATTCAGATATATTTGTAGGTGCGAGCATATCAGTGATAGTCGTAATCTTGAGAGGGTCAATTTTGATGCCACGTAAAGAAACTATAACCCCCAATAATTTACCTGACTTAACACCAAATATACATTTGGCTGGATTCAATCGGATAAGATATTCTCTTAACCGATCAAATACTTTTCTCAAGTCATCTAAATGGTCATCTTCTTCAATAGAACGAGCTATAATGTCATCTACATAATCATGTAGTATATCATGCATCATATCATGAAATATATAAGTCATGGCTCGTTGATAGGTTGCACCTACATTCTTCAAACCGAATGGCATCACTTTCCAACAAAATGTCCCCAAGGGGTAATAAAGGCTGTTTTAGCCTGATCTTCAAGAGCTATCCTGATCTGATTATAACCAAAAAATCCATCCATTAAGGATATCATTCCACTCCCAGTAGTAAAATCAATGATCTGATCCATATTGGGAAGGGGAAAATCGTCTTTAGGGCATGCAACATTAATATCTCTAAAGTCTATACAAACCCTAACCTTAGTAGCTTCTTTCTTAGTTACTGGAACTACATTCGAGATCCATTCAGCATAATCAATGGCTTGTATAAAAATAACATTCAGGAGTTTTTCTAACTCCCCTTTGACTAGTAAGGCCACTTTAGGATGCATTTTTCTAAGCTTCTGTTTAACAGGTTTAGCATCCGAGTGCACTACTAGGTGATGCATAACTACAGAAGGGTCTAAAATTGGCATATCTTCATATGTCCAAGCAAAGACATCTTCATATTCTTTAAGAAATGCAATGTATTTATCCTATTTTTCTTGACTCAATTCTGATCCAATGTTGATTATGTGAGGGTTATCCTCGGTTCCAATGTTAATTTTTATGACATTTTCAACTTCCATGTGTAGATATCTCTCAAAGTTAGGTGGGGCAGGTGAAACGCCCAATTCTTGTAATTATTCCAAGTTTAGCTTGGATAATTCATCTTGAGGAGTCGTGGCCTCAAGATGGGCTATACTAGGTATAGAGCCATCAAAATAAAATCCATTATATAATAATTCCTCAATGGAGACATCATGGAAGATATCTCCCTCCAACTCATCGTCGGATTCAATGATCATCTCAAGATAAGCTATAGATAGCATATTACATGTGAATGTCTTATTCGTTAAACGCAAAGCATCGCGTTCATCTAAATAATCTTGGCAACATATAAGATGGTCATCATCCTCAAATGGGAATGGCTGACCCTTACTATAAAATAGGCCCACACCACATCGGGCGGGCCACGCATCTATCTCAAAAGTTTCTTTCATACCATTCTGGAAAGGTCCCAAACCTTTCCCTTTATATCCCAATTTAAGCATTATAGGTTTGGCTTTAATATACTCATTAGTAAAATAACATCGAGCATATCCATCATGATGAGTTCTGATGTTTCTAGGTATTCTACCCTAGTCATATCCCTTATAAATAAAGGCACATCTCTCGACTTGGTAAATACTTCCCATAGGTTATGGGAGGCCCAAGGTACGAGGAGATGGTGGCAAATTATTTAAAATAAGGGAATCTTGCATAGAAGCATTCGTTTCTTCTGATATAATAATTTTAGATAGATCGGGTAAGAGTTCGTCAATAAGAGCATAAGAGGTAGAAGGAACATTCCCTACATCTTTCGATGTGGAAAATATGAATTTGGTAGATGTAGACGGTGTAGAGGTGTCGATAGATGGGTTTATTATAGGTATGGAAGTTATAGGGGTAGAACAAGAGACATTGGTTGTGGGATTAGGATATTTCTAAGGTCCTAATGTGGTTTGTTCAAAATATGGTTGAGCTATATGTGGAGGTGCAACTGATGGAGAAGAAGTAGATGACGTTGTGGGTGTGAGTTTCACACGTTTAGATGGATAATAAGAATTAGGATGTGTGGATGACAGAGCAGGGCAAAATTGAACTCCAATAGGTTCTGCCAAAGCACACATATCAAAGGGTCTTGGATCACCATGAATGGTAACCAACTGATTCTTAAATTCAAACTTAACACATTGATGTAAATTTGAGGGAACAACTCGCATCGTGTTGATCCAAGGATGACCCAAGAGTATATTGTACGATGCAAGGCAATGTACAATAAACACGATCGTATCCAAGGTTCTTGGACCAACCTGCAATGGAATGGTAATAACTCCACACGTTTCTTGTGTTTCGTCATTGAAAGCTTTTATGATCATATCAGTTCTTTTTATTTCATCACTTCTAAACCCAAATCTTTGGTAGAAGTCAAAAGTGCGGATATTTAAAGATGAACTATTATCAATCAAAACTCGTTTGACTGCTACATCTCCAATTAAGGCAGTAATATACAGGGGGTTATCTTTATGTAAACTATGTTGTGGTATGTCTCTATCCTGGAAGTCAATACAATCAACTTCATGAGTTATTATAGTATTGGCCATGGCTTCAGGTTGAATGTCTTGTGGTACCATCATCTGACTCAATGTGAGCATTAATTCATCTCTATGTGTAGGAGAAGATCTTAAAAGGTCCAAAAGAGAAATTCTAGCCGTAATATTTGATAATTGCTCATTAATATTATAGGGAGATTTAGGTTGAACATTAGTGCATGTGTGAAATACTTCTTCTAGAGTTGCTTGAGTGTCACTAATTCGATCCTTGTCCATATGGTCTGCTCTATTAAAAACACCAATATTAGTATTAATGAACTTCCAGAATTGTTCCATGTTCTCAAAAGTGATAGCTCCTCCCGGAGTCATTTTAGGGGATGAGGATCCTTCCTCTCTAACAGTTTCTTCTTGTTAATTTCCTACAACAAGCTCTTCTTCTTGCTGGTCTAGGGTTCCTTCTTCCGAAACTAGGTCCTCAGGAGGGACATTTTGGTCAGTTAATGGTCTTCCTAACCAATATTCATCTTCTTCGGTTTGTTTTCCATTCCTAAGTCTAGGCATTGTGCTAAACATATATTTTACCAAATATATATACATATATAATATATATATATATATATATATATATATATATATATATATATATATATAAATATATATATGTGATAGGGTTGAGAGGTATATATTTTAACTATATAATTATTATAATACTTAAAAAAAGGAAATGTTTGTTTTTGTTTTTTTTTTTGTGTGATTTTATTATATTATTATTTTACGAGAATAAAAATAACAAACAACATGCTAGTTGCAAGAAATAACAATAGTAAAAAGAATGACTTAGTTTTCTATGAATAGTTTATGAATATCATTGATAGGGTCAACTTCATCAGGAGTCATGAAATGCTCCTCTTCAAATTGGAAGTGGTTTTTCAAGAATTTGACAAAGTGTGCTATGGTAATATGATCTATTTTAGACCTTGACATGTAAAAATAAAGTTCATGGCAATACTCTCGATACAACACAACTCTAGGAAATCTATTCCATCTCTTTCTATCTGTAAGAATGACTTCTTGATCCTCTATACGAGATAGAAATTTATGTACTACAATTGCAATCTCAAGGTATTCCTCAAATGTGTATAATTCAGAAGACACAAGTGCTCTTTTATCGACTAACCACCTATGGCAAGCTCTCTGAAGTTCATGGTACAAAGTCACCTGATCAGGATCCAAGATTCTATCTAGGACAAACCTCTTAATCTGCCTAAGTTCTATAGATTTTGATTCAATAATACTCAATCTCCTATCAAGTTCGTCCCACAAAGGTTGGGCTCTAGTTGTTTGAGGTACTCTAAGCACAGAAGTAATCTCTATGGTCATTAATTGGTTTTCAACATTTATGGTGACAGATCATATTCTATTATAATCTACCATCTAAGTATGATATGCAAATTTAATAGTTTTCTAATGATTCTAGATGTTCTTAGTAATGTGTTTTTTTTTTTGTTTGTTTGGATTGTTTTCAAAAGGTGTTTTAGTTTCACGTCGGGTTCACCAAAATGTATCACCCAAATTTTTCACACCCTTACCTTCAGGCTAAAGGATCTGTGCCCGGAATGGGGATACGAGAAGGATGGAACAATACCTCGGACGGAGAGGCCCTTTGAAGGTCGCGCCTCTCAGGGGAGGGGTATAAGGGTGAATTTTTGACGGATGGTGGGGTTCACCAGGAAACTTTGAGTGGCAGTTTCCACACCTAGGTTGAGAATGGGTTTGATGTGTTCATTTTATGTTCAATCATTCAGATTCCTAGGTTGGCCAAAATGAATCTAAGCTATTCTATATAAAAATTCTGGTTTATATGAAGACAACAAACATAAATGAATCATAAATATAGAGAATATCTAAAATGGGGAAGAGTACACCTGATTTCTGATGTCTGATGAAGATTCTAAAGCTTGTAGGAGTTCAGATCATCTCAAATATGATAGGATCATCTGTAATTGTATAGAATCGTCCCAAATCACAAGCGATCATTTGAGATCACCCAAAATTGTCAGCGACCTAATGAATTTGTCAGAAACCTATAATCAAGAAAACAAACACCAAAAACCAAAAATACAATTGCAAGAATGATGCAAAGTGATAGAAATAAGAGTGTAGATGCTTAAATGATAAATCTAGATATCAGATTAAATAAAATGCACTATTTTGGTAATTTATTTTGAATTTTATCATGCAATTATGCTAAATGAGGTGAACTCCAAGATGCAAAATAAAAATAAATTAATATAATGCACAATTAAATAATAAAAAGAGATAGAAAATGCAAACTCAGGGCTCTGATTGCCCCCAATCTGAATTGCAGTCAAAATCGTCTACAATCGTATGAGATCGTCACCGATCTCGATAGGATCGTCCAAAATTGTGGTTGAATCGCCTGCGATGATCCGAGCTTCCTCCGACTGAAACACAGTGAAATCTTGCAATAAAACTTGAAAACACAAGTGCAAATTATGGGAGATAGGACGTTCTAACACAACAAAAACTAAAATTATAGGGAAATGATCAACCAGGTAGCCAGGTAGGAGAAGCAAGGGGATAAACTGAGAAAATCCTAGTTTATATAGGATTAGGGGGAGGTTAGGAGGTTGGGGATCATCCCAATTTGGAGATATCCAACGTAGGAATCTCCAACCACACAGACACGCTTCTGCCCGAGTTGGAGAGGTTGTTGAAATAGAAGCTAATTATGAAAATTTGGTTTTGGGATGAAATCGTCTAGACGTTCTGTTCCAGATGAATTCGTCCGATTTGGGATGATATCATCAGATCGGCGATGATATCGTCCAATGGTCAAACAACTTCTAAAAATGGTGCAAAAAATGAGGTGAGCGGTTAACGAGCGATTTCAGGGTTAAAATTTAAATTTATACTTTTTACTGAGGGTTTAATTGCACCAATTTTAGGGTGCTACAGGGTATCAACAGAATAGGCCAGATACCGCATATATGTCAGAAATGATATATAGGCGACCACTAACTATTTTGTATCTTTTAATTTATAGAAACTTATCAAGAAAATACATACATTTCATGCCATTACATCTCACATATGAATACTTAATCAATTCCTATGACAAGAGTGATTATTTAAATTCATGTTTGTTTTTTAATTTATTTTCTGTGTTGTCGCCCGTTATATTGTAAACTCATATCATATGCATTCTATATGTTTTAAGTGATTAAAGCATACAGGTTCATTTACGTTAGGTCAATACCATGTTAATCATCCATTAGCACACATTGCATTTACCATATCATAACATAAGTTAGAGGCATACATATAAAACAAAAATTAAACATGGATCTAATGATAAACATTATATCCATAAAAGCATAAGCTCATAATTCATCCATATTCACCCAAGATCACATCATATTGCATCCATATACATTACATCATATAGTCACAACATAGCACATAAACATTCATCGCAATATCCACATCATCATAAATATCATCTATCGTCTAACCTCTACATTAATTCATGATAATACAATCATAAATCCATCATCAAGCCAACTCATAATACATCACATCATATCGCATAAACATATACATAAACATCCATCTCAATATCCACATCATCATAAATATCATCTATCGTCTAACACATATATCAAAATATCATAATACCATCATCCATCGCATCATAAAACAAAATAAAATAACTAAACATAAGCAATAAATAACACACATGATGAAGTATAATGAAAAATCTCATATAAACATGTGTCTCAAAAGATTCCCCATGGGCCAAAGTCATATAGGTCGATCGACCTAAAAAATGAAACCAAGTGCATCATCAGTCAAAGACTAGGCTTGCACCCCCTGCAACACCGTCCCCTATGGTCGGATCTCTAGGAGAATGATACGAGCTGGACCCTGCTGGTCTCTCAGTATCAGTCCAGTCCGCATGACCATACTGAAAGTAAGGCTACCCTGCTATAGATCTCATGCTGACCTATGACCCACTTGTAGCTCCTATATCCCTAGGGATGGCTTATAGCCTCCTGATCTACCTTGAGAGAGCGGCAATATGGGCTGCATCATCAGCAATCTATGCATCACTCTCATCTAGAAAACCCTGTAGATGCTTGATCTCATCCTCTAGAGCTGCCCTTAGAGGATCCTCAAGAGTATGAGGAGCAACAACAACCTACATTCAGGTAGCTCCTCACATAGCATCCTATAATTCCTATATCTAGGATGAAAGCTATGCTATAGTAGCATCTCATTGAGCAATGATAGCATCACACTATTGTACCTGTATCTTGGTCGACTGGAGCTTGGTCTCTACATCATGCAACTATACCCTAAGAGGAAAATCTCTCTCCTCGGGCTCCATCTCCTCCTCTACCTCCTCAAGAACCTCTTGATCCTCCACTACCACCTACTCTACTAGCTGGTCCCATGCCTCAGTCCTAGCATGAACCCTATGCCACGTTGGGTCTGACCCATATCTGCCATCATCCTCATGGCCTAGACTACCATCGCCATGCCACATCCGGTCACCCCACCATCATGTAAATGCATTTGTAACTCCCTTGACCACTCTAGGGTCAAAAATTGGGGCATCCTCCTCATCAGCTAACTCTGTGATCCATCAAGGAGGGAGGTCTCTTTCTGCTCTAATGTAAATATACAAAAATGGTACTAGTGGCACATACTGATGCAACCCAAACTGATGAAGAACCTGAGAGTAGAAGAAATGCTCCTAGATGCCAACCTTGTGGTCAATAAGCCATCGCTCACATCGCATCCTAGCAGTGAAATAGGCTGGATCATCCCAAGCAGGGCACTCATGATACGGGCACCATATAACATCTCTAGCCTAGAGTCTAGTGAAAGTAGTAGTGTAATGAGACAACTACCCTATGAAAGGGTGGCTCTTGCACTCCTCATGCTCTCGAGCCCATCTAGCGATATAGCACTGCATCCAAGCATAAATTATCGTGATCTTAGTAGGGAGCCCTTTGAGGTGATCTACACGAATATGCTCCCATCCCTAGATCTACAAGAGTAAACTATAGGAAATGTTGACACGATCCCTCCGATAGATGTGGTATAACTCGTCATAACATTGAGCCAACAAAGACCTACCCCACGCATATATGATGGGTTCCTTGCTATCCATCAAGTCCTAAACCATTGCAGGGAGGTTCCAAGGGAACCTCAAGCCTGATCAGTCTAGGATAAGAATGTTGCTGATGACCATCAGCAATATCGCATGCCTCTTTGTGAAGACATGATCCCTATACCAACAGATAATAGACACTCCTCTAGACTTGGTGTTATTGAAGGCCTCTACAACATACCTCCCAAACACCTAAGTGAAAATTACATCATGATCATTAGTGGCAAAGAAGACGATGGCCACTCCATTAAAAGGAATTCGAAAGATCCTATACACATCCTTCGGTGTGATGATCATCTCACTGGTTTGGAGGTGGAAGGTATTGGTCCAAGGGTCCCATCGATGGACCAAAGCCGTAAGGTATGCCTGATATAACATGATATTAGGTAGCCTAGTAACATACTACATCCCATAGGACTTGAGCCAGGCCCAGTCCATGTCATCAAAAATAGGTAGAAGGCCATTCATGAGATTCAGATCTCGAGCCCGAGCGGTGAGAATCTAAAAACAAAATAAAATAAAAATATAACTACAGTGCATCTAAGGCATAAATCGTAATAAAAAATAAAAAATTTGGCACTCTCATAAGTCTAAGTGAAGAGGGATATATACACCTAGTCATGCGGCATAGTGCTAAAAAGCAGTTCAAAATTTCAAAAAAAAATGTTGAAAAACCATCTCACAAAACCCAAAAAATTGCAAAATTTGGCTAAGGGTTTTAGCCACTATCGCCCATAGTGGCCAGAATCTGGCCACTAAGGACAGTAGCAGCCAAAACCCAATGGTCAAATTTTTGAACGTTGGGATTCGAACCTAGCCGCTCTGAGTGACATCGGCCAAATTTCGACTGCTCTAAGAGACAGCGGTTGAAGGGCGACATGGCAAACTCGTGGTCCCTAGGCCAGAAAAATAAAAAAATGGATATCGCTACAAAAATGTCATAAAAAGCTGAAGAACACAAGCTTATACTGAGAGGGGGGGTGAACAGTATAAGACCTCTTTTTACTTTTTCCTTTATACTTCAAAATAGTAAAGCAATATACCCAAAGCAATATCAAAGCAATGCACAATATCATCCACAAAGTGACACCAATTTTAACGTGGTTCACCCGGAATGGCTGGGCTACGTCCACAAAACTTTTCTCTAAAAGTTATCTCAAAGTTCTTTGGGAATCCTTCCCAATTACAATGTTTATGAGCCTCGGCCCAAAGGAGATACCTTCCCCCAATCAAAATTTATGAGCCTCTGCTCAAAGGAGATACCTTCCCCCAATCTAAATTTATGAGCCTCTGCTCAAAGGAGATACCTTCCCCTCAATCTAAATTTATGAGCCTCTGCTCAAAGGAGATACCTTCCCCTCTGCTCTAGAAATGATCCCTCAGAAGATCAACTGCCTCTACCTCTTGCAAGCACGTGGAACTCCTTTCCACCGAAGACCTCCTATCCTCAATGCTTAGCCTAAGAGACCTCTGCCTTCTATGATCACGTCCATAGCAGCTCAAGCAACCTATACCAAACATAGTCAATCAGTCTAGTACAAGTCTTCCTCTGTCTATCGATCTGTCCAACACTTGAACAAATCAATCCTCTGCACACAAGCCTTCTCAAAGACTTGCCAAATCTATCCTCAGGTTCTTCTCAAAGAACCAGTGCTCCTCTATCCTCAAGTTCTCTGATAGAACTATCAAAACTCAGCTCACAAGTCCTCTGCTAGGACCTGTCCAAATCTGCTCACAAGTCCCCACCAGAACCTGTCCAAAACTGCTCACAAGTCCCCACCGAAACCTGTCCAAAACCTGCTCACAAGTCCCCACCGAAACCTGTCCAAAACCTGCTCACAAGTCCCCACCGAAACCTATCCAAAACCTGCTCACAAGTCCCCACCGAAACCTGTCCAAAACTTGCTCACAAGTCCCCACCGAAACCTGTCCAAAACCTCAGCAAGCTCACCAAGAAAAACTTTCTTAGTAGGAAATCACAAGGTGAATTGTTAGAGACCCAATGTGATTTTTCAAACTCATAGAAGCATAAAGAGAATTGTTAGAGACTCAATATGTTCTATACTCAACTCCCAATCTCAAAACTCAACTCAAATCAACTCAACTCAAACTCAATCTCAAATCTAAAAACTCAACTCAAACTCAATCTCAAATCTGAAAACTCAACTCAATATCTAAAATGGATAGGATAGAATGCTTTCTTTCAAGAACATGAAACTCCAACAATTGCCAACTATGCAAAGAATCACATAACAATGATACTCATGTTCTTTTCACCATCAATTAGGGCTTCAACAACAATGCTCATCAAACAAGGTTCAATCAACACCATTCAGCTCAAAACACAACCTTGAAGCATTTCACAATCAACATTAGAAAAGGAAACAAGTAGAACTCCTTTTCTCTCCAATATTGTTTGAACAAAAGCATCCACCAACTCAACTCACAATAGCACACACAACTTTTCAAATCATCAATAAAGGAGTAAGCTCAACACTTTAACCAAGTAAAGAATAGCTTGATTATTACCAATTTAATGAAAGCAAATATCAATCTCAAAGCTGCCCACTTAAGGTTTCACAACTTCACACAAGAAGCAATTGACCTTAAAACATCATGCTTTCATTTCCATAAACAACCAAAAGCACTCTCAACATTACAAGAAATATTTAACCCTTATACACCTTATTTCTCCCTTATAGTCTTATCACAAATAAAATTTATCTCTCATAAGAATGCAATAAGAAATTTCAACAACATCTTCAAAAAGAATCTTTTATCAAAATACAAACAAGCTTTAAACTCCTTATAACTCCTAAGCTGTTTTTCCCTCTAACAAACTTCCTCCATCCGCAAAAACACTTAGCAAAAATTAATTTTGAAAATACCTTAGCCACATCAAAAATCGCTATGGAGAAATTTGTGCATGAATTCTAACACCACCCGCTGCGTCCACTTCACGACGAAAAACCCTTTCACGATATTCGAACGTGGAACCTCCCGTTCGGGTAGCGTGCCAACAACCTAGCCGCTATCGGTGCGCCAAAGGCACCCGATGAGGTTTAAACCTCACGCTGTTAACCTTGATCCTTCTGCACCAGGGATAAAATGAAACCACAGTCCCTTCCTTTCCTCTGCCATGACACGACGACAATAAACTTTACGACGGATTCGACAAACGACGAGTGCAGACAAACGAACAACAGATCCACGAAAAATCAGCGAAGACAGACGAATTTACAATGAGCAACTCCTTTCAAAATTTGGATGGGATCAATCTTTGTTTTCATCGAGGGAGATTTATATGCAATTTACCATAAGCTCTTTGACGTCGACGAGGAGTTTAACACATCGGCGGAGGTCTTGGCTAGCGCCCACAATCTTAAAACATTTGCGCCATGGATTAGGAGAACCCATTGCAAATAATAATTTATTTATTTAAAAATAATTAAATGGAACCTTAACAAGGTTTTTAATTATTTAAATAAATACTTCCTCCTGGACCCAAATGCATTAAACCAATGCATCCACCTGTAATCTCTAAACCTCCCAACTTGGGGTTTGCAAAAGACCTTTGAAACTGTCATGTCGTAACCTTCATCAAAACAAATTATTTGACATCAAATCAAATTCCTTCAAGAGCTTCTTGACATCAATGACAACTTATACACTTGAGCAAAGGCAATGTACCCAAAGTACCCAAAATTGCCAACAATCTCCCCCTTTGTCATTGATGGCAAACCTTTACTGAAAACACTTCTCAAGAGCCAAAACTGAAACCAACTCTGCTAACAACTGAGAAACTGTGCCCACAACTGAGAATCTTCCTTTGAAGTTTTGCTCCCCCTGACTTGAAGCTTTCCTCTTCACTTTGAAGCTCTCCCCCTTACTCATATCTCTCCCCCTTTGTCATCAATGGCAAAGGGCCACCTTTGGGGCTCGGGACTAAGAATGAGCCTCTTAGCTTAGTCCCTCCCCCACCTCCTAATGAGGTGATTAATTCTGGGGTGGGAGTAAAACTCCCATTAGGCACTGATCATCATCAGCATCTATAACTTCCTTGTCGGGCCTTCTCTTGAACTCTTTGTCCATATTCTTGTTCTTGTTCTCATCCCTGTTCTTGTCCATGCCTTGATCCTTGGACCTGATCATGCCACTGTTCCTGTTCCTGTATTCTAGAATTTCAGCTCTACACTGTCTGATTATGTGACCTTCATTGTTGCACTTGAAACACTTGACGATGTTGTTTCTCTGAGGTAAACCTGATCTTTGAATCCACCTGTTCTGACCAAACCTATTCGGCCAAACCTATTCTGACCAAACCTGTTCTGACCAAACCTATTCTGACCAAACCTATTTTGATCAAACTTGTTCCTATTATTTACCTTGCAATAGACTGCCTTGTGCCCAAACTGTTTACAAGAGTAGCAATACCCTTGAAAGAAACTAGCACTTCTGAAATTGTCATTTACCTTCTTCACTTGAGCCATGCAATGTGAAGCCATGTGACCAAACCTCTGACAAGCAAAACATCTGCCTTGAAACTTTCCTTTATTTGACCTCTTGGGTCCTGAAAACTTCTTCTTCTCATTCTGAATTCTGTTTTCTATTTCTATGCATCTATCATTCAAGGACTCCTTTTCTGAAGTACTTTCCTCATCAGAACTCTCTTCCTTTTGGAGTCTCTTACTAGACTCTCCAACTTGTTCCTTGTGTGGCTTAACAAAACCAAGGCCTATTTTATCTATTGTCTTTCTTTGACCTTTGATGAGTGACTTAACCTTTTTGGAGCTATCTTGAAACCTGTAAAGCTTATCCTTGTACTCTTTAGTTTCCTCTTTCAAAGAAGCCATTTTCTATTCTAACTCACTATACTCAAGAACCTTAGACTCTAACTCATCCTTGAGTTCTTGTGTCTTAGCTATAGAGAAGTCAAGACTTTCTATAAGATCATCTCTCTCCATACAACATTCATCTAACTTATCCTTGAGTCTAGCATTCTTCTTTCTTTCCTTTTTCAAAGCACTAAGAGCACTAATAAGTTCACTTTCAAGATCCTTTATTTGATTGCCTTTTGAATCATCAAAGCCTTTTTCAGATTTCTTATCACTAGAGGTGCTACCCTTTTCAAAAACCATACATGCATCTTCCTTATAGTTTTCTGAAGCATCCTCATACATACTAGAAACCAAATCATTATTTGTGCAATCATCCTCAAGGTGACCAAAATTTCCACATCTAAGACATTTCATGATAATGAATCTATGTTTCGGTTCTTCCTCTTTTTCTGATATGAACAACATCTCATTTTCATTATCACTTGAAGAACTTTCACTATCACTACTAGAACACTTACTTGCTTTGTCTAGGTAGAAACTCTTCTTGTGCTTGTGAGAATACCTCTTTCCTTGATTGTTGTGCTCATATTTGATCTTCCTGTGATGCTTGTGCTTTTCAGAATCCTTGCTCTTAGAATCCTGTTTATCTTCATCACTTTCATTCTTGGGAACAATACAGTTAGTAGCATAATGACCAAACTTTCCACAATTGAAACATCTTATATTTTTCATACTTTTGTGTTTTCTAGAGAACTTGCCTTTCTTGCTGTAATATGCCTCTTCATCACTAGAAGACTCATCACTATCTTGAAGTTGTTTACCCTTGGATTCCTTGGTAGCCTTGAAAGTTGCCTCTTTCTTGACATCAACCTTCACTTGAGTTCTCAACTCAAATGCTGCAAGTATACTATGGAGCTCATCCTTTTTCAACTTATCCAAATCTTTAGCTTCCTCAATAGCAGAAATATTTTCACTAAATCTATTAGGAAGAGATCTTAAAATCTTATCACAAACATCATTTTCAGCAAGCTCAAGACCTAAGTCTTTCATGGAGTTAACAACCTCATCCATACGAAGCATGTAGTCACTAATATTTTCATCATCATTCATCTTGAGTTGTTCAAACATACCTTTGAAGTGTCTCAACTTGGCCTTTCTGACATTTGTATCACCTGTATGAACCACCTTCAACTGTTTCCACATTTCACTAGTTGTCTTGCAGTGAATCACTTTGGTGAGATCTGCTTTCTGTAAGCCTTTTAGGATTGCATTCATTGCTTTTGAATTGTTGTGATGTAGGAGCCTTTCTTCTTTAGTATTAGGACCATGTACAGGAATAGTGTACTCATCTTCAATCACTTCCCATACCTCATTACCAAGTGCCATTAGATGAACCTTCATCCTTGCACTCCAAAGACCAAAATCTGACCCATCAAGAATAGGTGCTACATTACTACTTGAATGATCCATTGTGTTCTTTACTAGCTTTTCCTTCAAGTCGTTAAACTTTTTGAAGGCACTCGCTCCGATACCAATTGAAGAACACAAGCTTATACTTGAGAGGGGGGTGAACAATATAAGACCTCTTTTTACTTTTTCCTTTATACTTCAAAATAGTAAAGCAATATACCCAAAGCAATATCAAAGCAATGCATAATATCATCCACAAAGTGACACCAATTTTAACGTGGTTCACCCAGAATGGCTGGGCTACATCCACAAAACTTTTCTCTAAAAGTTATCTCAAAGTTCTTTGGGAATCCTTCCCAATTACAATGTTTATGAGCCTCGGCCCAAAGGAGATACCTTCCCCCAATCAGAATTTATGAGCCTCTACTCAAAGGAGATACCTTCCCCCAATCTAAATTTATGAGCCTCTGCTCAAAGGAGATACCTTCCCCTCAATCTAAATTTATGAGCCTCTGCTCAAAGGAGATACCTTCCCCTCTACTCTGGAAATGATCCCTCAGAAGATCAACTGCCTCTACCTCTTGCCAGCACGTGGAACTCCTTTCCACCGAAGACCTCCTATCCTCAATGCTTAGCCTAAGAGACCTCTGCCTTCTATGATCATGTCCACAGTAGCTCAGCAACCTGTACCAAACATAGTCAGTCAGTCTAGTACAAGTCTTCCTCTGTCTATCAGATCTGTCCAACACTTGAACAAATCAATCCTCTACACACAAGCCTTCTCAAAGACTTGCCAAATCTATCCTCAAGTTCTTCTCAAAGAACCAGTGCTCCTCTATCCTCAAGTTCTCTGATAGAACTATCAAAACTCAGCTCACAAGTCCTCTGCTAGGACCTGTCCAAATCTGCTCACAAGTCCCCACCGAACCTATCCAAAACTGCTCACAAGTCCCCACCGAAACCTATCCAAAACTTGCTCACAAGTCCCCACCGAAACCTATCCAAAACCTGCTCACAAGTCCCCACCGAAACCTATCCAAAACCTGCTCACAAGTCCCCATCGGAACCTGTCCAAAACCTGCTCACAAGTCCCCACCGAAACCTGTCCAAAACCTCAACAAGCTCACCAAGAAAAACTTTCTTAGTAGGAAATCACAAGGTGAATTGTTAGAGACCCAATGTGATTTGTCAAACTCATAGAAGCATAAAGAGAATTGTTAGAGACTCAATATGTTCTATACTCAACTCCCAATCTCAAAACTCAACTCAAATCAACTCAACTCAAACTCAATCTCAAATCTAAAAACTCAACTCAAACTCAATCTCAAATCTGAAAACTCAACTCAATATCTGAAATGGATAGGATAGAATGCTTTCTTTCAAGAACATGAAACTCCAACAATTGCCAACTATGCAAAGAATCACATAACAATGATACTCATGTTCTTTTCACCATCAATTAGGGCTTCAACAACAATGCTCATCAAACAAGGTTCAATCAACACCATTCAGCTCAAAACACAACCTTGAAGCATTTCACAATCAACATTAGAAAAGGAAACAAGTAGAACTCCTTTTCTCTCCAATATTGTTTGAACAAAAGCATCCACCAACTCAACTCACAATAGCACACACAACTTTTCAAATCATCAATAAAGGAGTAAGCTCAACACTTTAACCAAGTAAAGAATAGCTTGATTATTACCAATTTAATGAAAGCAAATATCAATCTCAAAGCTGCCCACTTAAGGTTTCACAACTTCACACAAGAAGCAATTGACCTTAAAACATCATGCTTTCATTTCCATAAACAACCAAAAGCACTCTCAACATTACAAGAAATATTTAACCCTTATACACCTTATTTCTCCCTTATAGTCTTATCACAAATAAAATTTATCTCTCATAAGAATGCAATAAGAAATTTCAACAACATCTTCAAAAAAGAATCTTTTATCAAAATACAAACAAGCTTTAAACTCCTTATAACTCCTAAGCTGTTTTTCCCTCTAACAAACTTCCTCCATCCGCAAAAACACTTAGCAAAAATTAATTTCGAAAATACCTTAGCCAACATCAAAAATCGCTATGGAGAAATTTGCGCATGAATTCTAACACCACCCGCTACGTCCACTTCACGACGAAAAACCCTTTCATGATATTCGAACGTGGAACCTCCCGTTCGGGTAGCGCGCCAACAGCCTAGCCGCTATCGGTGCGCCAAAGGCACCCGGTGAGGTTTAAACCTCACGCTGTTAACCTTGATCCTTCTGCACAGGGATAAAATGAAACCATAGTCCCTTCCTTTCCTCTGTCGTGACACGACGACAATAAACTTTACGACGGATTCGACAAACGGCGAGTGCAGACAAACGAACAAGCGGATCCACGAAAAACGGCGAAGACACAGATGAATTTACAGCGAGCAACTCCTTTCAAAATTTGGATGGGATCAATCTTTGTTTTCATCGAGGGAGATTTATATGCAATTTACCATAAGCTCTTTGACGTCGGCGAGGAGTTTAACACGTCGGCGGAGGTCTTGGCTAGCGCCCACAATCTTAAAACATTTGCGCCATGGATTAGGAGAACCCATTGCAAATAATAATTTATTTATTTAAAAATAATTAAATGGAACCTTAACAAGGTTTTTAATTATTTAAATAAATACTTCCTCCTGGACCCAAATGCATTAAACCAATGCATCCACCTGTAATCTCTAAACCTCCCAACTTGGGGTTTGCAAAAGACCTTTGAAACTGTCATGCCGTAACCTTCATCAAAACAAATTATTTGACATCAAATCAAATTCCTTCAAGAGCTTCTTGACATCAATGACAACTTATACACTTGAGCAAAGGCAATGTACCCAAAGTACCCAAAATTGCCAACAAAAGCAAAAATAAAAATAAAAACACAAAATTGGGGGCAAAAACTCACTCGAAAAAAAAAATAAAACTGAGCCTATCTACGTTTTAAACAGAAGAGGCCGACAAATGACATAAAAACCCCATGAAGCCCAAGCCAAAAATACTAAAAAATTTGACAAAATAAAAAATGGGGACTAGCCCACCGGAGCAAAAATTAAACTAAACCTATCTACGGATTTCGTTCGTTACCAACAGGTTTAGTAAGGTTCATTTACCGATTACTTAGTGAGGTTCAATTTTACTCAAAAAGGAAAAAGGGGTTAGGGTTTGAAAGAATACCCGAGAAGCTGATGCCTCACCCTATGCAACCATGTCCTCGATGCAAGTACACCCCAAAATTGCAACTGTCACTGTCTCACCAGAGCTCTGCAAAGCGAATCATTAATAGGAAAATGAGAGGTCAAAACCCTAAAAAGTGCATTTTTATATTTTTAAATTATGCCTTGGCCACTGCTGATTTCAGTAGCCTGAACTTCGTGATCGCTCAAGGTGACAACAGCCACAGGCAGGGACTTAGAGGCTGTTGGACCTGACAACGGCCTACTCCACAGATAAAAATAAATAGATTTCCTCCATGGGAGATAACAAAAAACATCAAGTAAACACACTCTGGTGGTTCATGACCATCATAATGTTCAAAATAATAAAAAAAATACATAACAACACAATCTCAAGCAAACCTTGTATCTAGTTACTTTATCAACTCGATGATTGTAGTGATTTGCACTCCATGCACTTTAATGAGATGAGTAGGTTACCATAAGGCCACTTGGGGCAAAAACATTTCATTTTGGAATTACGATGTGCCACCCTTAAATCTCGAAGAATACCAAGATGGTCGGACTGCTCCACAGACACAAAAGAATCATCCTAATTCCCCTATGACACCGAAAACATTAAGCCAAGTGATGCAATACAAGCACAAATATAATCACTCATCCTAACTCCCTAAGAAGGCTATTGATAGCCAGACCGCTCCTTGGGAGAGGGATGAATGATTATCACAAACAATTGGAATCACACTTGGATGGGGTTCTGCCCATTAAAAGAACAAATGCTAGAAAGAGACCAAATTAATCAATACGATCAAGTGACTCGTCGCTTCATTCATTGTCCTTTCCTCATCAATTCGTTGTGTGATGAGGTAGTTCAAGTCTTCAAAATAATCATAATAAAAATCAATAAAAGATCACTCGATCATATCAAAATTGTGTTTGTCCTACGAATCATTGCATCTAACAAATTACATAACTTCCATTATTTGTAGGGAACATAAGCAAACATGGCATCTTCAATTTGTATCCCTTCTATCGATCGGATCTGATTGTAGCAACAAAAGCTACCCGATTGAGTTTGAGGAATGAGTGTGATTGAATATGTGCAAGCCCTATGCTAAGTAAATTATTTCAAATTTTGAAGCAATGATTCAAGGATGTGTGCCATCTTGCATGATTGGACCATCCAGCGTTGATCAAATCAATGATCATCATACACCCTGCAAAACATACCAGTCTACATTTTTGCTCTGCACTGTATCTTTCACTCAGTGCATCGCAAAAAGGGGTATTTGTAGACACCTAAAACATGCTATGCTTAGGATAACTACTCACATGAGCACATTCATAGGCCATATGACCATACCTTGGGCCTTCAAAGCATCAAAAGTGATATTCTCACAATGACACTGAGAGGGGGGGTGAACCAGTGCAACTATTTTAAAACTTAAATCTGCTACTCTTAATGCTGAAATAATGCAAGCTCAAAAATAGATACAAAAAGTATAACACAAGAGCATCACACAACACAAGATGTAACGAGGTTCACCGATTTGGCTACTCCTCAATGTTTGGACTACCATCCAAATCTAGTCTTTGCAAAGCTTCAGCTTTACAAACAATTTACCAGCACCCACTGGAAGGAGCACCAACCCCTAATTTATCTGCACCAACAGAAAGGAGCACCAACCCCTGATTTACCAGCACCAACTGGAAGGAGCACCAACCCTTGATTCCAAGCACCAACTTGGACTTCTATTTTGAATCTAGATTTGACATACGAATGCCTTCGCTTTTACAAGACCCTCACTGGTCTATCTCAACTCAAATCAATCTCATAGAAGCATAAGGAGAATTGTTAGAGACTCAATATGTTCTATTGCTTAACTCTCAATCTCATAGAAGCATAAGGAGAATTGTTAGAGACTCAATATGTTCTATTGCTTAACTCTCAATCTCATAGAAGCATAAGGAGAATTTTTAGAGACTCAATATATTCTATTTCAAATCGCTTACAACTCTGTTACGATTTTGCCTACCGCACTCTTACGGATTTCTTACAGCCCTCTTTCTGTGCTTCTTACAGCACTCTTACTCAACCTCTCTTTCAATTTACAAGAATAAACAAGGTTGCAGTAACCATTCTTACTGCACTTTTTCAGCCCTTTATACTGGCTCACTCAAATGGCTCTTTCAAAATGGCTCTTTTTAAACGGCTCTGCTTTTCCCTCCTTTTTGCCATGCTTTCTCAGCCGCGTTCAATCCGCTGCATTGCGGACCCACAACCGCACTCATGTAACCACATTCATTCTGTCACATTGTTATGGCACATGTTTTTTGTGCCCATCCAACAATACTGCGGACCCACTACCGCACTCATATTATAATAATATTTTCTATTTGTTAACTCCTGGTGTCCGTCAGATTCTATCCACAACTGTAGTTCTATCTACCTATCACTTTGTAATGTGCACCCACTATCGCACTCATATTATAATAATATTTTCTCTGTAACTCCACCTGTAACGGTTCTTATTTTTGCTGCATGAGTTCTATCTGTAACTACCCCTGTTACTGCCGTACAACCTCAGTTAACTTATCTTTGGCTGGGTTCTTCTTCTTCCATCACGCCAATGTGATCTGTCATGAAATCACAACATTTCTCTCTCTGTGTATGCTTCTCGGCTTTTACCCGTGAAACTATGACATGTCGCGATATCGCGACATTTCTGTCCCTTTGACTTTTTCTTGGCGTTCGACCGTGAAAACATAACATGTCATGATATCGTGACACTTTCCACCTCCTTGTCCTCTTCTCACCTTGCACCCATGAAAACATGACATGTCACGATATCATGACACTTTTCGCTTCCATATGCTCTTCTCTGCATGCACCAACGAAAACATGACATGTCACGAAATCATGACGCTTTTCGCTTCCATACGCTCTTCTCTGCATGCACCAGCGAAAACATGACATGTTGCGAAATCATGATGCTTTTCACTTTCGTACGCTCTTCTCTGCATGCACCAGCGAAAACATGACATGTCACGAAATCGTGACTCTTTTTGCTTTCGTACGCTCTTCTCTGCATGCACCAACGAAAACATGACATGTCGCAAAATCGTGACGCTTTTCTCTTTCGTACGCTCTTCTCTGCATGCACTAGTGAAAACATGACATGTCGCGAAATCGTGACATTTTTCGCTTTCGTATGCTCTTCTCTGCATGCACCAGCAAAAACATGACATGTCACGAAATCGTGACACTTTTCGCTGCCTTGAGCTCTTCTTTGTCTCTCGCCCACGAAAATAGAACATGTCGCAAAATCATGACACTTCTTCCTTCGAAGTCTTCCTCCTTGCTTTTGTCGCGATATCGCGACACTTTTCATCTTACTTTCTCTCTCCTGCAATATGTCGCGATATCGTGACACTTTTCCTCCTTAGCTCTTTTCTCCTCTTCGGGTCTCGAAAACCCGACATGTCGCGATATCATGACACTTTTCCTCATTGGCGCTTTTCTTCTCATCGGGTCGCGAAAACCCGACATGTCACGATATCGCGACATTTTTCTTCCTTAGCGCTTCCTCTTGCAATATGTCACGATATCATGACACTTTTCTCTTGAGCTCTTCCTCTTCGAATTTGTCGCAAAATCGCGACACTTTTTCATCCATACAACCCTTCTTGCAAATTGTCACGAAATCGTGACACTTTTCTTTGCGAGATATTTCTTTTGAACTTGTCACGATATTGCGACAGTTTTCTTTGCATGCGCTTCTTCTTCGAACATGTCACGAAATCACGACAGTTTTCCTTGCATTTTCTCTCTCTTCTAACTTGTCGCAATATCACGACAGTTTTCCTTGTGCTTTCTCTCTCTTCTAACTTGTCGTAATATCACGATAGTTTTCCTTGTGCTTTCTCTCTCCTTCGACATGTCGTGAAATCGTGATAGTTTTGCCAACATTTTCTCTCTCCTTCAATATGTCATGAAATCGTGATAGTTTTGCCAGCATTTTCTCTCTCCTCCAATATGTCACGAAATCATGATAGTTTTGCCAGCTTTCTCAACATGTCATGATATCGCGACAGTTTCTCTCTCTTGCCCAACATGTCACGATATCGCGACAGTTTCTCATGCTTGCTCAACATGTCGTGATATCGCGATAGTTTTCTTACTTGTCTTTTTCTTTGAGCTTTTGCATATGGGCCACTTTGGTCTTCTTGGAAATTCATTGTGCATGCTCTGTATGACCTTTGAACTCCTGTCCACTGCATCAATCGATCTTTCTGTCTATGTTGACAACAATGACAATACTTTTGCTTCTTTTGTTGCACCTTGCTCAACAATCTCCCCCTTTGGAGTTGTTGGCAACACACGTGCAATTTCTTGTAATTCTTCTCCCCCTTTGACAATAATACCAAAGGGCTACTGCAGACTCCCCTTGAGTCCATGCACAACATTCTCAGGCAACAAATATGTAAATGCTCCCCCTGAGAATGTGATCCCTATAGCTAGTCAATTTTTGGGAAGCGTAATCACTCCCAGTTTATTGTGAAGGTACTCAAAAACTTCCTTGGGCAATGGTTTTGTGAAAATGTCCGCTACTTGCTCTGTTGTTGGAACAAAATCCAATTTAACCTCACCTTCTACAACTTTATCCTTCAAAAAATGATATCGGATAGCAATGTGTTTTGTGCATGAATGCATAACCGGATTCTTTGAGATGTTGATGGCACTGGTGTTATCACACTGAACTAAAATTGGTTCTCTAAAGGTAATGCCAAGATCTTTCAGGGTTTGTTTCATCCATAATATTTGCGTATAGCACTTTGTTACTGCAATGTATTCTGCCTCTACTGTAGATAGAGAAACTGACTCTTGTTTCTTGTTGTGCCATGCGACCAACCTGTCTCCAAGATAAAATGCTCCTCCACCGGTACTCTTTCTGTCATCAACACATCCTACCCAATCTACGTCTGAATACGCAATAAGAGTAAAGTCCTTACCTTTTGGATACCATAACCCGTACTCCATAGTACCCTTGAGGTACCGAAAAATCCTCTTTACTGCTGTCACATGAGTCTCCTTGGGACTCACCTGAAATCGTGCTACCATGCATATTGCCTGGAAAATATCTGGTCTGGTAGCTGTTAAATACAGTAGGCTCCCTATCATGGCTATGTACATGGTTTGATCAACATCTAGAGATTTTTCATCCTTGCTCAACTTGCAACCTGTTGTCATGGGAGTGCTAACAGGTTTACAATCCTCCATTGTGAACATTTTCAGCATTTCTTTCACATATTTAATTTGAGAAATAAAAATACCCTTGTCACTTTGATTAACTTGCAGTCCGAGGAAATACAAAAGTTCACCAATCATGGACATTTCAAATTATTTTTGCATTTTATTTGCTAAATCTTTACATGACTCATCTTTGTTGCTGCCAAAAATGATATCATCTACGTATACAACAAGGACAATAAGATAGCCAATCTTTGTTTTGACATACAAATTGCTATCCACCATACCTTTCTTGAACCCCTGTTGAATAAGATAGTTATCCAGCCTTGCATACCATGCTCTAGGTGCCTGTTTTAAGCCATACAATGCTTTCTTCAACTTGCAAATGAAGTTGGGATTATCACCGAGTTGGAAACCATCTGGTTGCTCAATGTACACTTCTTCTTCAAGTTTTCCATTCAAAAAATCTGATTTCACATCCATTTGATAGACTCTAAAATTCTTGTGAACTGCTAAAGCCAAAAATATTTTGATTGCCTCTAGTCTAGCCATGGGAGCAAAGGTTTCCTCAAAGTCAATACCTTCAACTTGTGCATATCCTTTACAGACCAATCTCGCTTTATTCCTCACTACCTGTCCGTCTTCATTCAATTTGTTTTGAAAAATCCATTTAGTACCAATTATATTTTTATTTGTGGGTCTTGGTACTAACTCCCAGGTTTTGTTTTTCTCTATCCGATCTAGTTCTTCATTTATAGCTTTCATCCAACTTTCATCTTCGCTTGCTTTCACAACATTTTTGGGCTCAATGTTGGATAACAGAGAGTAGTTACTTACTGCTCTTCTTCTTGTCTGAACACCCACTATGGGGCTTCCAATTATTTTCTCTCTAGGATGATTTTTCTGCCAGCTACCTATTTTGAATTTCTTGTTTTCTTCTTCTTCTGAATCATCTGAGTCAATTTTCTGTTTCTCTTCCGTTTCCTCTTCCTTATCTCCTTCAATGACTTCTTCATAAGTAGGGTAGTTTTCTTCATAGCTAATTTTCCATTTCCTACCTTCATCGACCTTAACATCGACACTCTCCACAATTTTCTTTAGCCTCTTGTTATAGCATGTGTAGGCTTTGCTTTTTGTCGAGTATCCAAGAAAAATTCCTTCATCAGCTCTGTCTTCAAACTTGCCAAGATTATCTTTAGTTCTTTTGATGTAGCACTTGCTGCCAAAGACTTTGAAGTATCTTGCTGTTGCCTTTTTGTCAAACCATAGCTCATAAGGAGTTTTACTTTCATGTGTCCTCAACATGCACCTATTTTGAATGTAAACCGTAGTATGGACTGCCTCTTTCCAAAATTTGTCTGCTATTTTGCTCTCAGTTAGCATTGTCCATGCCATTTCTTGCACTATCATGTTCTTTATTTCTACAACACCATTCTGCTGAGGTGTCCTTGCTGCTGAAAACTGTCTTCTGATCCCATATTTTTGATAGTATTCTGCAAACTCCTCTGAGATAAACTCTCATCCTCTATATGATATTAAGCATTTAATTCTTTTTCCAATTTGATTCTCAACCTAGTTTTTGAAAATCTTAAACATCTCAAAGGCATCTGATTTAAGCTTTAAAAATAGTACCCATGTCATCCTAGAATAGTCATCTATGCACAACATAAAGTATTTGTCACCATTTATGCTTTGTGTTCTCATGGGTCCACATAAATCAGTGTGTATTAGCTCTAAAGGTTTGCTCGTGAAGTACTCTTTTGCTTTGAATGTGGCTCTGGTTTGCTTCCCTTTTTGGCATGAAGCACAAATGCTATTTAATGGTTTGCCAATGGTGGGTATATCTCTTACAGCCCTTTTTGAGCTAATTTTTACCAGATTGTCAAAGCTTATATGACCGAGCCTCTTGTGCCACAACCAATTTTCTTCTTCCTATCCAATCAAGAATGCTCCTTCTTAAGTCTCTGAGAGAGTATACAGATTTCTAGAAGTCCTCGATCCAGTAGCTATCAACTTCCCATTTTTTGTTTTTCTTACTTCACAGCCCTGCTTCTTAAAAATTACTTCATGACCTCTGTCACAAATTTGACTTACACTCAGTAAGTTATGCTTCAGACCAACCACAAACAAGACTTCTTTAGAGTTGATTTTTCCATCACTTAACTTGACTGATCCTTTACCAACTATCTTGGCTCCATCATTATTTCCAAATTTTATAGAACCACCTTCATATGTCTGTAACTTCTCAAATTTTTGTTTATCACCTGTCATATGACTGGAGCATCCACTATCCAGAATCCATGGTACAGATTTTTTCTGGGCTTTGAGAGCTATTTGAACGATCAAGGATTCCTTTTCTTCCTTAGGTCACTCCTTTTCTTTCCATTCTGATTTGATGGCAGTTTTGGTCACTTGTTTTGCCTTTTCCCTTTCATTAGCTTGTGCTTATTTTTCAAGAAATTTTATGTTTTGTTTCAATCCATTTGGTTGATATTTTCTTCCCTGATATTTATTTCCTGCAAATGTACTACGACAATTTCTTGCAATGTGTCCAAAGTTATGACAGTTATAACATTCTACTGCATAATCTATCAAAGGTGAAAAAATATTTCTACTAGTGAAATTCCTTTGTCCTACATTATAACTGCAATTTGAAATTTTATGACCATAAGCATTGCATTTAAAACAATAACCAAAAAAGGAACGATTGTACCTGGGTAATGGTCTTTGCCATGTTGTAGTAGGAGCCATAGGTCTTCTTCTTCTTTGATATGTGACTTTGGTGAATCCATCATTGTCAGTACTCCTTTCGTGCCTGGCCTTATTGTTTTCTTTTGCATGATTCATTTTTTCTTGATCAACCCTGATCTTATCTTTATTCTTTATTGGTTCTACAGTTATGGCCTTTGATTCCATTGATGATTCTCCTTCGACGAAGCCCAAACCAAATTTAATTCCTGTAGACCTTTGGTTATTTATAATCTTTTCAAGCTTCACAGAACTTCCTTCAAGTTTGTGGTAGCAACTCAGTTTTTTATTCTTTTCTTCTAGCTGCATTCTTAAGCCAACAATCTCTTCTTCCAATTTGTTGCACTCATCTATTTTCACGGTTAATTGTACTTTGAGATCTTTAGATATTTTCTTAAATTCGTCAGTTTATACTTTCAAACTAATTATTATTTCATTGGCATCCTCAAGTTTTCTTAAAACCTTTTTATTCTTTTTCCTTTATGTACTCAACTCTTTAAGTGTAGTGACCAACTCACCTTCCAGATCTACTTCAACCTCATCCTCAAGTTTTTCATCACACTCTTGTGTTTCCTCTGTTCTTTCTTCTTCAAATGCCATGAACAAAGCTTCACCTATTTCTTCTTCAGAATCCTCACCGGAGTTGTCTTCAGAAGAGCTGACATTCTTGGAAATGAAACTTTTCCTCTTGAAGTTGCTTTTTCTAAAATGTGGTTTCTTCTTCCAGTCACTTCTTTCTTGGTGTGACCCTTCATCACTTTTGTTTTTCTCATTCATTGGGCATTTAGCTGCAAAGTGCCCGATGCCTCCACAGTTGAAACACTTAAATGGTAACTTTCCTCTGTACTTTCCTTTTCCCTTTACTAGTTTTTGAACAAAGTTAGCTTCCATTTCATCTGATGTCTCTTCATCCTCAGATTCTTGTTTAGCTTTTACATTTTTGTGTGCTTTAAAAGTAGCTTCTCTCTATGGGCTTAGTTTGTCCTATTCTCATTTCGTATGCAGTCAAAGAACCATGCATCTCATCCATACTAAACGTATTTAGATCTTTAGCTTCTTCTATAGTAGAAACTTTAGAATCAAATCTTTTGTGAAGAGTTCTTAGTACCTTTTTCACAACGATTGCATCTTCCATTTCCTCGCCGAGTCCTCTAATCGCATTAATGATTCCATTGACTCTCAGCATATAGGCCTCTATGTTCTCATCATCATTCATTTTTAATCCTTTGAACTGAGCTTGATGCATTTGTAGCTTGGCTTCTTTAATATTGTCGTCTCCTTCATGAATGCTCTTCAATTTGTCCCACATGTCTTTTGCCATTTTACAACTCATGATCCTTATCAGTTCACTGTCCACTAAACCGCACATTATAGCATTTTTTGCTTTAGAGTTATTCTCAAACTATTTCTTACTGGCAACATCTGTTGGAGGAGTAGCTGGTATTGTGTATCCACTATCTACTGACTCCCAAATGTCGTATCCCAACGCACATAGATATGTCTACATCCTGAGTCTCTAGAATGAGTAATTAGTTTCATCGAACAATGGAGCTTTGTTAGATGAGAATCCTTCATCGCCTGCCATTGTGTTTCTTCCAAGATCACCTTAGCCGATTAAGCTTGTTCAGGAACCTTACTCTGATACCAATTGATATTCTCACAATGGCACTGAGAGGGGGGGTGAATCAGTGTAACTATTTTAAAACTTAAATCTGCTACTCTTAATGCTGAAATAATGCAAGCTCAAAAATAGATACAACAAGTATAACACAAGAGCATCACACAACACAAGATGTAACGAGGTTCACTGATTTGGCTACTCCTCAAAAGTTGACTGTTTGGACTACCATCCAAATCCAATCTTTGTAGAGCTTCAGCTTTACAAACAATTTACCAGCACCCACTAGGAGCACCAACCCCTAATTTATCTGCACCAACAAAAAGGAGCACCAACCCCTGATTTACCAGCACCAACTGGAAGGAGCACCAACCCCTGATTCTAAGCACCAACTTGGACTTCTATTTTGAATCTAGATTTGACATACGAATGCCTTCGCTTTTACAAGACCCTCACTGGTCTATCTCAACTCAAATCAATCTCATAGAAGCATAAGGAGAATTTTTAGAGACTCAATATGTTCTATTGCTTAACTCTCAATCTCATAGAAGCATAAGGAGAATTGTTAGAGACTCAATATGTTCTATTGCTTAACTCTCAATCTCATAGAAGCATAAGGAGAATTGTTAGAGACTCAATATGTTCTATTTCAAATCACTTACAGCTCTATTATGGTTTTGCCTACCGCACTCTTACGACTTTCTTACAGCCCTCTTTCTATGCTTCTTACAACACTCTTACTCAACCTCTCTTTCAATTTACAAGAATAAACAAGGTTGCCTTAACCATTCTTACTGCACTTTTTCGGCCCTTTATACCGACTCACTCAAATGGCTCTTTCAAAATGGCTCTTTTTAAATGGCTCTGCTTTTCCCTCCTTTTTGCCATGCTTTCTCAGCCACGTTTAATCCATTGCATTGCGGTCCCACAACCGCACTCATGTAACCACGTTCATTCTGTCGCACTGTTACGACACATGTTTTCTACGCCCATCCAACAATACTACGGACCCACTACCGCACTCATATTATACTAATATTTTCTATTTGTTAACTCCTGGTGTCCATCAGATTTTGTACGCCACTGTAGTTCTGTCTTCCTGTCACTTTGTAATGTGCACCCACTATCGCACTCATATTATAATAATATTTTCTCTATAACGCCACCTGTAATGGTTCTTATTTTTGCTGCATGAGTTCTATCTGTAACTGCCCCTGTTACTATCGTACAACCTCAGTTAACTTATCTTTGGTTGGGTTCTTCTTCTTCCATCATGCCAATGTGATCTGTCATGAAATCATGACATTTCTCTCTCTGTGTATGCTTCTTGGCTTTTACCCGCGAAACTATGACATGTCACGATATCGTGACATTTTTGTCCCTTTGACTTTTTCTTGGCATTCGATCACGAAAACATAACATGTCGCGATATCGTGACACTTTCTACCTCATTGTCCTCTTCTCGCATTACACCCGTGAAAACATGACATGTCACGATATCGTGACACTTTTCGCTTCCATACGCTCTTCTTTGCATGCACTAGCGAAAACATGACATGTCATGAAATTGTGATGCTTTTCGCTTCCATATGCTCTTCTCTGCATGCACCAGTGAAAACATGACATGTCACAAAATCGTGATGCTTTTCGCTTCCATACGCTCTTCTCTGCATGCACCAGCGAAAACATGACATGTCACGAAATCGTGACGCTTTTCGCTTTCGTATGCTCTTCTCTACATGCACCAGTGAAAACATGACATGTCATGAAATCGTGATGCTTTTCACTTTCGTACGCTCTTCTCTGCATGCACCAGCGAAAACATGACATGTCGTGAAATCGTGATGCTTTTCACTTCCGTACGCTCTTCTCTGCATGCATCAGCGAAAACATGACATGTCACAAAATAGTGACACTTTTCGCTGCCTTGAGCTCTTCTCTGTCTCTCGCCCATGAAAATGAAACATGTCGTGAAATAATGGCACTTCTTCCTTCAAAGTCTTCCTCCTTGCTTTTGTCACGATATCACGACACTTTTCATCTTACTTTCTCTCTCCTACAATATGTCGCGAAATCGTGACACTTTTTCTCCTTAGCTCTTTTCTCCTCTTCGGGTCATGAAAACCTGACATGTCATGATATCGCGACACTTTTCCTCCTTAGCGCTTTTCTTCTCATTGGGTCACGAAAACCCGACATGTCGCGATATCGCGACATTTTTCTTCCTTAGCGCTTCCTCTCGCAATATGTCGTGATATCGTGACACTTTTTCTCTCGAGCTCTTCCTCTTCGAATCTGTCATGAAATCGCGACACTTTTTTGTCCGTACAACCCTTCTTGCAAATTGTCACGAAATCGTGACACTTTTCTTTGCGAGCTCTTTCTTTTGAACCTGTCGCGATATCGCGACAGTTTTCCCTGCATGCGCTTCTTCTCCGAACATGTCATGAAATCACGACAATTTTCCTTGCATTTTCTCTCTCTCTTCTAACTTGTCACGATATCATGACAATTTTCCTTGCGCTTTCTCTCTCTTCTAACTTGTTGCGATATCATGATATTTTTCCTTATGCTTTCTCTCTCCTCTGACATGTCGTGAAATCATGATAGTTTTGCTAACATTTTCTCTCTCCTCCTATATGTCGCAAAATCACGACAGTTTTGCCAGCATTTTCTCTCTCCTCCGATATGTCACGAAATCATGATAGTTTTGCCAGCTTTCTCAACATGTCACGATATCGCGATAGTTTCTCTCTCTGACCCAACATGTCGCGATATCACGACAGTTTCTCATGCTTGCTCAACATGTCGCGATATCACGACAATTTTCTTACTTGTCTTTTTCTTTGAGCTTTTGCATGTGGGCCACTTCGGTCTTCTTGGAAATTCATTGTGCATGCTCTGTATGACCTCTGAACTCCTATCCACTGCATCAACCGATCTTTCTGTCTATGTTGACAACAATGACAATACTTTTTTGCTTTTGTTGCACCTTGCTCAACAAAAAGTGGCTCTTGCCACCCATATGGGGCATTTTCAACCCATCCAAGACTGGCCTCTCTAGACCAGGGTGGCTAGATCCTAGTCACTGAAGCTCAGAGTGACCAGATAGTAGTTTCTACAGATGACAGTGGCCAAAGCTTAGCCACTGTAGATGACAACAACTAAGCCATAAATGTAGTTTTACCAAAAAATTGGCCCAATCACGGGTAGAAGTGGTAGTCTACATGTAATAAAGGTGAGTGGGGATGACTTGCATTCCCCTTCATAGCCAGTTCACATGGGAGACTTGAGTCTACATTTATACCTCAGTTAACTAGCCCCTAAACATAGAAAAGGCAAAAGCTTCTCATGCTAACATCTAGTACACATGAGAGATTCAATCCTAGGGTTTGGACATAGACCTAGGGCTTCACACCCAATATAAGGAGCAAACCTAAAAGCACTAGGGGACCTTCTTGAGACCTTTTATGCACTTGACAAGATTTTATGTAGGAATGACTGAAGAGAGCTTTTTGAGACCTAGAGAGCCTTTCCAAGCAGCAAAGCCCTTCCAAATTGAAGAGCATCTTGGAACACCTTTGGAAGAGCAAATAAATGCTTTACTCAACACATCGAGCAAAGCGACCACCATTTTAACATCAAACGTAGGCTTTGACCCATATCTTTGGGGTAAAGAGTATAAGATTCGCTTTAGTGGCCGCTGTCTTGGATAGTGGCCCATAGGCCTAGCTTAGGGTTTTAGACATTAGTTTCATTATTCTGTTTTCTTCACATTTTCATATCATTAGCATAGAGTCACTTCATTCACATTCATAGCATTAGTTTCATTTGCACTTGCTTTCATTTGAGTATATTTATTGCTAACAACCTTATCTGGGGAGGCAATCTCAAACATCTAAGCATGTGTTGTTATTTCATTAACTTACAGGGCCACAGGTTCATCAGATGAAATCTACAACATACGAGAGCAAGAGGATCCCTCTAGGAAACAGACCTGGAGAAGGAGGCATCTGTAAGCCCTCATATATTTCTATGTGTGAAACTGGGAAGCTTGTGAAAGGGCACCACCCCTTTGCAAAGGGGACATTTTGCTCATTTGTAATTTATTGTATTGAAATGGAAATCCCTAAGAGGGACCGATATATAACCGGGTTTTAACACAAATAAAAGAATCTATCTTTGTTATTTCTGCATTATATGCATTTCATGGTCTTTCATTTCATTTTTGGATACAATATTTCAAGTAGAGTGAGCGGTGTCTTTGCCCCGGGGTCGCTACACCACCCTCCTAAGAGCTTCCAGCTTAGCCAAGGAAAGGTTCCCAAAATTTAGTCTATTCCATCTCTTCAATTTATGCTTTACAAATTGTAGTCACTTCATAAAGGAATACATAACAGTGCCATGAGCAGGTTTGCTAGTGGTCCACCAGCCTTGCATGAAATCATAAAGCTTAGGATAACGAAGCCACATAAGTTGAAACTTTAAAAAATAATTCTTCTTTAGACCTAACTCTAGATCAAAGAGTTTGATAGACCAATGATCAAATCTCCTACCCTCTAGAATCACAAAACTAAAACTTTTGTTATTACCCATCCAATAACTGGAGATCAAAAACCTATCCAGTCTCTCTGAGATGGAAGCTTCCCCACACCTTCTATTGTGCCAAGTAAAGATCTCATTATCTGGATTGATGTCAACCAAGTTCAGGGCCTAGATATGAGCACTTAAGATAGAAGAAAAAGGCTTGAGATGGTCAACCCCACCATATTTCTCCTCCAGACAAGTGATAGATTTAAAGTCTCAAGCCAAAATCCATGGGTACAGGGGAGCCAGACTTATCACAAAGCAAATGTGCTTCCACAAATTTACTTTACCATTGTAATCAATAGGAGCATACACATTTGTAATTAGGATGGTTTCACCAGATTCATTATCATGCTCGATCATCAAAATAGACCATCTTCTGGAAATCCAAGTAAGAGGGGATATCTTAACCGGATCCCATAAACAAGCGATACCACCAACATATCCACATGCACCAATACACTGGCATTGCCCCCTTCTCCACAACTTGGGAGTGATATTGAACATACTATCAATAGCCAATTTAGTCTCCTGAATAAACACCACATCCGAAGAATGTACACGAACCAAATCATGAACAACTTTTTGTCTGGGGATGTTGTTCAACCCCCTTACATTCCATGAAAGGATAATCATTTTTGGGGGTTAGAAAAATGGGAGTCCAATATTCTCACCAAGCCTGAATCCACCAAAGTCACCCCCATTAACTTAATTTTATCCTGGTCTTTCTTTCGACCCACCTTCATATTCTTATTCAAAAAACTTTTTTTTAATTATTTTCTTCTAGTCATTTTCAAATGAAAAAACATTATGAGCATGCACTCTCTGTGATGGACCCGATGCCATCATGATATTCCTCCAATTTTTCAGACCTCCTCTAGAAACTATTGCCATCCCCATAGAGCAGTTTTTCCTCATCAAACCCTAGCCGAGTAGTTTTTCCTCATCAAACCCTTGTAGAGTAGTTTTTAATTGTTAATCACATCTGACAATTGTATTGATATAAGGTGCCCCATTCAATTTTCAAATCCCTAAAAGCATTTGAGATTGTTAGCTCATCCTACAAATTTTGAAGGGAAACTCTTCCTAATTATAATTTATAAATAGTAGTAGTTTTAGCTTTGCAAAGGATCAACAAGTATGTATAACCTTTCCCTTAATTTCCCTCTGTATAACAATACATGGATTAACAAGTGTTCCTTTAGGCAACTCAAACCCCCAATCCATGCATAATATTTATAATAATTTTTGCATGCACATACACACACACATACACGCATACACACACACTAGAGGTATGCATGTCTACTTTGAGTCTATATGTCGATCTCATACCTTTACCTATATCATATGTGTGTGTGTGCATGCACTTGCATTTATGTACTTATATATATCGAGGAGATGAAGAGTTTATGCCAACACATTACAGTTAGAGTTGTTGTATGGGGGATCTTACTTGATCTTTGGTGCATCACCACCATGTTAGCTTAGGCTTTTTTCTATTTCTATAATTGTATTTTCTTTCTCTAATTATTTTTCTCCAAGCTATTAGAGTAGGAATCGGTTGGTCACGAATCTGCCTAGTCATATAAAATGTGCCCTAGACCCGACCAACATTGAAAGGACGAGAGAAAGAGAAGTATCCCGGGCCAATCTCCAGAGAGGGCTAGCTCCCAAACTAATCTAACGATTTCAAGGTTTTAGGGTTAGAAATAAGAAAGAGATGGAAATATGGTGAAGCGAAGTTGATAGGGAGAACAACCTCGGATAGCAAATAACCTCAAACTATAGCCCCAAAGATAAGAAATCTTAGAATGCACAAAAATGGATCAAACATTGACCATAAGTTTGCCTTCAATTATACTTCAAATGTTCAAATGAAAACATAGGCAAATTCGAAAAACATTTAGCACCAAAATCACAAGCACACAAAAGAACCAACCAAAATTAACGAAACTAACTATCAAAAACCCCCCCTACATATATAACCCCCCAATAACAAATACAAAACCCAAGGAAAAACAAACCAAAAACCATCAAAAAACGAAAAAAACACAAAACATCGGGAAAAACAGAGCTTTAACCATCTTAATACAAAAATACCCCCCACAAAAAATTAAGACCTTGACCATCAAACAAGAAAACAACTACCCCGCCACAAAAAATAGGGCCTGGCACCACAAAAAAACCCCAAAACAACAACTCCCGTAGACCCAAAACCCCTCAGACAAAAATCACATCCATACATACAAGACATAGCCCCCAAAAAACAAACTCCAAAACCAAAAAAACCAAAACAAAAAATACAACCACAACACACAAAAACGCCAACAAACAAACCACAAAAAAACCAAGAAGAACCAAAGGAAAAAAAGAATCATATCCCCAACATCAAATCCTATAAAGGAGTCAACCTTTGTCAAAATATTGGAGTCCCCTAATTGAGCCAAACCCTACAATCTTTGGACAAGCCCTATTACATTGCTCCATGTGAGGTACAATTTTTCCTGTCTACCTAGTCCATGCCACATCTAATCGTTAGGACAATGAGAGAGAACAACAATATTGTTATATTGTAATGTGTTTTTATTACACTTAACCATGAAAGGAATCTTGGGGCTTGATCCTTGCATCAAGGGCATTTGTTATTTTGGATCAAATGTGTAGGTTGTAACATGCTAACACATAAATATATTGTCTATATTCATAACATTTTTTATTTTGTAGGTCAAAATAAAAGCACCATAGAGTTGTAGAAGCATTACAACACTTTCATAGAAGTGTGAGAGTGCATTCTCAAGGCACTTTCACAATGTTATGATATTTTTGTAGTGTCACAGTGCTTTTACAAGGGCATAACATTTTCGTATAGTCTGAAGAATAGGTATGCAATTTTAATTTTGACCTTTATTCTTAGTCCTAATTTATTGTTTTCAAGTTCTATAATTTTTTGAAGCATTATATTAGGGTTTGTAAATATTTTTACAATAGTGTGAAATCTTATGCAATAGGTCTCAAAATCAAAACAAATCTAAAATTTGGCCATAAATATTAGGATTGGTAAGTAAACATCATTAATTTATCCAATTTTTATAGTTAGTTACTTTATTTGGTGACAAGAGTTTTTTTGCATATAGATTTCAAATCCAACGTTCTTCATTTGGACATAATAGCAAATTCTATTGTGCATTTAGGTATCAAAAAAAGGAAAGCATAATATGAGATATTTTCATAGCTAATTATGTTAGCCATTGCAAAGGAATGTCCTTATTTTCTTTTGATATTTGCATGATTTTGTTTTTAATATCATTGGCATGAAACAATATCTTAGAATCGGTTACATTGCTTGAACATTTTATTTTCTTAGTTTACCACATTGAAAAGTAAAAGAAAAAATATTTAGTTTCTTACATCCATTCAATACATAAACACACATAGGTCTGAGGATCTTGTTTTCTTATATCTTTGTTTTCACATGAATTGCATATTCCCTTTCTTGCATTTTAAGAATAAAAACCAAGATTTTTTAATGAGCACATAAAACTTAGATTTAGGGTAAATCTATAAGCACCATTAGTTAACCCATTTTCCAAATAAAATCTCCTAGAAATGCAAGGGCAAAGATGCTTACCCTAAATCAAAGGTGTGGCCATATAATCCTCAATTTTTTCACCCACAAACATCTAAAATAAAAGCATAGGTTACAAAATGACTTAAGCAACTATTTAACATCTATAAAAGTAGATTGATAATTTAACAATGTTTTAAAAAAACACAAAAAAAACACACGTAATAGCTATGTAGATCAATGACATTATTATCTTTAATATTTATTCCATGAGATTTTATAGAATTACTCGTGAATGAAACTAAAATTATATTATTTTATATATCATATTATTTAAATAAATATATTTTTTTTTTGGATCATTGATATATATAGGTGCTACATAAACAAATATTCATCCACAAATACATTAAACACTTATGTAAGTGTATGATAATTTTTTTTTATTGTTTTCTAAAAACATGTTTTATTGTTCTTATTTTTCTACCCTTTTAAACACATTAATATAAATGACTAGTGCACATGTAAGAGAACAATAGGTGAAAGTAGTGAAGAAAAAATGGCACTATTTCATCTTATACAAAATGTAGATTTATTTTTGTTGTTTTTTTGCATTTATTCCCATACATTTCATATAATAGGCTTATTTTTATTTATAAAATTATAATTTGGTAGTATTATTATGCAATTATCTTAATATAGCACTCTCTTGAGTTTACTTATTAGATTATCAATATAGATATTTTAATATTATTTTTCTTTTACTATGGACACTTTTTTATATTAGGTTTCTTTCATCAACAATAAAAAATTATTTATATTTTTTTTATCTTATAAAAATAAACAATAATTAATATAAATTTCATTCAATTTCATTCATGTCTATGTGATCTTACTATACCATAACCAACCATTTTAAGCTCAAGGTTATAAATTGTTGTTTTTTTTATCATGGGTGACAGAGAATTACCACACTCTTAAGTGCTATTAAGGAAGAAGATAATTTAAAGTAAATGAGAAAACTAAAAAAGGAAAAAGTATACCTCACATTCATTCAAAAGAAAGAATCTAATTATTATCATTGATAATCTCATGATCAGGATAATTATATATTTTAAGGTATTAATTAATTCTAAACATTACTTGTGGAAGTGCAAAAAGAATGAAACCACAAAATTATTAATATATAATGTCAAATTATTCTATGTATCAACATTTAAAATAAAAACATATGCTATAACATAACTTAAGCAACTATTTAACATTAATAAAATTAGATTGATAAATTAACATATTTTTTAAAAATAACTCAAAATAAATACACACAATAGTTGTGTGAATTAATACAAGTGACATATTTGAGTGAATTGATACAAATGACATCTTTCTAATCTTATATATCACAAAAATAAAAAAATATATATTTATCTAATATATTATTTTCATTAATCTTTTTTCTCATAGAATAATTTTCCTATTCATACTGTCATCTGCACACACTCCAAGATTTAGAACAGACTACTACCTTTGCAACAGACATGCACCCATGATTTGAACCTATGTCTCTTCTTAACTCTTAAAAACTACTTTATCAAATTTTCAATGCAAACATTTCTAATATTAATTTTTCTTCTATTATAAACATTTTTAGTATTAAACTTCTCTAATAAATAATTTGTTGTATCTTAAAAAAATTCCATTCAATTTTGTTCATGCCTCTCCTAACTATACCATAGGTTCTAGTAAGGCTGGCCAAAAAGAAAACCTAAGAAGTTATAAAAAAAAATTACGAATTTTTGCAAACGAAAAAGGAGGACACTCTATGCGGAAAGCTTGTCTTCTTTTTAATAAGGTGACAGTAAACGATGATATAATATTACCGATGGCTCCCCTTACATTCATGAATTGATGTGCTCGGCTAATCTTCTTCAACTCCCAACAACAGTTTTTTTGCTCCTCCACTGTGCTCCCCGGGTCGCCCCCCCCCAGAAGACTTTCTATGCGGTGCCCACTTAATTATATCCCAGGTAAGTGCTTCCCAAGCTAGAACCTGCCTCATAAAGTCGGTGATGCATTGATATTATCTTTACTCGATTTGTAGCTTTCCAAGCTTTTCTAACGAAAAAGCCTCTCTTACCTGCCACTTTTGTATTTTACACATCAACATAGGATAAACTACACCCCCGTCAATGGAATATGTATTTGAAAAGATCAAATTTATTGAAAAAGCAATTAAATTTATTTGATTATAAGTAATATTATAAAAGGTGTTATTTTATTTTATTTAGAAAAATAATTTTAAAATAAATATTTTTTTAACAAGTGATAGAAATAGTTTAAGATAAAAAAAAACATTATTAAATTGTTAATATATTTATAAAATTTTATATTTAAGTTTTTATATTGTTAAATTCTTTTATAAAAATGTATGTATCATATTAAGTTGTTTATCTGTTATTATATTCAATAACTTAAAATACATAACCAATTGAAGAATCTTTATCTACATCTATCTTTAATATGTGAATGACATTGAGCATCTTATGTGCATATCTTAATTTTAAAATAATAACAATAGTTTAATGTTTATGTATTCATCATAATAATTTATTTTAATATTTATATATTATATTATCTTTAGTACTATATTTGGTTAGTGTGATAAACCCCTACAACAAACACATAGGGGGCTGAGCAGTCTCCTCCCAACCATTAAAGCCGAGAGCTATGCTTATTCAATAGGGAATTTAACACACAGCCACCACACACCCACTCCCTCACACTAGCCCATTTTGTGGTTATTCTCCCTAATAATATAATGTAAATATCATCTTAGTTTAATTCTCTTTCCAATTGCACATTTTAATTTGTTTCTCTTATTTTTTGTGTTTGTGAATCCATGATTATATGCTTATAGTGAATTTGTGCATTTTAACATTATAACTTTTGTTATTGTATGTGTATTTGAACCTATGATTTTATTCTCATCTTGATGTTTTAGTTACCCATGTCACATCCTGATAAATTGGATAATGCATTAGATGTATTAATTGTAAAATACTATATTTTACCACCTCTTAATGAGAGATTGGATAATGCATTAGATGCATTAATGGTAAACCACTATATTTTAGCAATATATAGATTTTTTTAACATGCACATCTATCTATAGCCTCACATACTATCTACCTTGCAATATTTCACATGCAAACTCCAACATTGAAGATCCATATAAAATATGTTGTACCCACACGTACCCTAAATGAGCACACTCATACATCCTTGCTTATAACTTATAAACACCCACAATTCTATATTTTTCATAATTTCTATTTGCATGTATACTTGGTATGATAAAAAATCACTCAATCTAGATCTGAATCTTAAACCATGGATGAGGTTTCAAACAATATGTACAAATATATATATATATATATATATATATATATATATATATATATATATATATATATATGTCCAGATTTTATGGCCGCCACACAGATCTTCGTGCAGTCCGCCCCTATAACCACTATGCCACAATCATTTTAAACCTTTTACGCCGCTGAAAGCACTAGGAAAGGGACAAGCGTTCAGTCCAACGAGGCCCGAGATTTGAACCTTGGACCTCCACCCCCCTTATAGGGTTTGGATGAACCAATTGGTCTACACCTTGGACCTTAATATGTACAAATATTAGAGAGGAAGATATAAATGAAAAAAAAAATCTTACAAGTATACCAGACATTGTTGCTAGGAGGTAGTTGAGTAGAAAGATAACAACAATGATTATTCTAATAGGAGTCAAGCATAATTTGATTTAGGAGTTGAATAGCTGAGGAGAATACACAACAAGAGGAATACCATGAGAATATGGAAAGATATTTGGTATTGCATGAGCATTCCAAAATTCAAAATGTTTATATGGCAAGTAGGTATAAGAAAAATTTATCCTAGGATAACCTAATGAAAAGGGGTTCTCATGGCTCCTCACAATGTGTTTTATGTAAAAAGGAGGAGGAGAGTATACACCATCTCTTGGGACAATGCTCAATAGTCCAACAACTATAGCAATAATTTCTTAATATACTTGGTAAATGCATGGTGATGAATGGAATAATTGACGAATATTTAAAATAATGTGTGAGCACTGTTAAAAGTGATGTGTTAAAAGAATATATCAAAGGATACAATACTTTAGATTATTTGGATAGAAAGGAACAAAAAAATATTTAAACTGAAGGGAAGCAATTTAGAGGTAATAAAAAGGAATATTTTTTAGCTATAGATGAGTCTAAACCAACCCTATCAACAAACCCAATACCTAATATTGAAGCAGAGAGCCTTGTTAGATAAATTCAAGTCATAAAATGTAATTATGATGTTGGGTATAGGAAAGATAAAAGAAAAGAAAAGAATATAAAGTGGAAACCACCAAAAGTGGATTTGGTCAAATTGAATCATGATGAAGCCAGGTTTATGCATAGTGGCGAATATTCACAAATTGGGCAAATATTAATATTTTCAAAATTGGAAATTGGCGAATATGAGAACCCTCGACATCAACCCATTCGCCTAATTTTTAGGATCATTTTTTTCTTAGGGTCAATTCACCATAATATATGTCCAAAAATAGGCATATTTGTACTCGTTGGAAAGCGCTTTTCAAGCCTGATCTAATGGCGGTGTTTTTATGAAGTTCTAAGATGATGTAATAGGTCAAAAGTGCCCTTAAATATAAAATTATATTTTAGGGCTTCAAATACCCCAAATTTTGGTGTGAACATGCTAGATTTGATTTGCTTAGGATTCTCCATGATTAACCTTGATTTTGATTAGGATTCACCAATTTTTTACAAGTACCTTTTGAGTCCAACCCCTTATGCATAACCTTGGCTAAAGCATCTAAAAAATATATAGGACTAGAAGGAGGGGGTATAATTAGAAATGATAAGGGTGATATGTTATCACATTATGATTTTAATAGTGGTTTTAAGAAAAATACTAATGTTGAAGCTTGGGCGGCTTTGGAAGGGTTAAAATTGTGCAAATAAATGAAATGAAACATAGTATGGATTGAAGGTTATTCATTAATAGTAATAAATACAATTTTCAAGAAAGCAAAGGCTCCATCGAACATAGAAAATATCATTGTGAAAATATAAGATCTTGTTATAGAGTTTGAAGAAATCAGGTTTACACATACATTAAGGGAAGGGACCAAATCTGTAGATAGACTAGCCAATAGAGGATCATGAAGTTATTTTCTCTTTTCCATGGTTGGAGGAAGTAGTAAGTTTAGTTGAAGTTGAAAAGAAAATGTTGATTGCCTAAATCAAATAATGATTAATATTTACTTTAATGTTTTCCATTTTTTTTTTTTATAACATTAAAGCATTTTCATATAAACTATTCATTACAATCCTTGTGGTTTCGCTTATGCTTTAGGAAGGAAACTAGGAGTCCATATTTAGTAAAGCAGATTATAATAGTACAAAGTTTAGGATTTTTTTTTGAGTAATACTTCTTATACACATACACCATGGGGATTGAACGCGGATCACATCACCGATAATGCAAGTGGCATCCTTGTCGATAGACCACACTTACGAGGAAATATTACTCTACTAAGATGTAATGCATAGACAATAGAGGTGGAGTTTAGGTATCATGAAGCCTGTTGCAAGAAAATGTCAAGAAAAATGATGTTAAATTTTGAATATTTGTATTTATAGAGAAAATTGAAGAGGATCTAAAAAATAAAAATTAGAACTTACACTTTTTCTAAAAAAATGATTTAGGTATCTAGCTATAGCAACTCAATTGAGATGAGAAGAATTGTATTTGTTTGTAAACTCTTAAGCTCTAAAGGAAAGAGTTGTGATTTGCCAAGGGTGGGGGACCCGAGTACAATCCCCTTTTGTCTAACGAAAAGAAAAGAAAAAATATTAAAATTGACATAAAATAATTTTGTCCTTTTTGTATATATATTGGCTAACTATAGGAATTGATCAAAATAGATGGAATAAAATTTATATTGTACATTTATGTGGATGATGTTATACTGTAAAATAATTTATAAAGACAATCAACAACCTTAAACAAGTTATACAACTAGTTTAAGTGAAAGCTATATATGGAACACAAAAGTAATGGTTATTTTCTCTCAAGGTAAGGGTCAAAATATTATTTTTAAGAATAAAAAATTGAAGGTAGTTTTCTTATAGAACTACTTGGGACTTGAATTTAATTCTATAATGGAATTCTTGTGCAAAAATAATGCATAGTAGGATGTATAACTATATATATATATATATATATATATATATATATATATATATATATATATATATGTAGATAATTCAATTTGTGGAATTGAAAATTAAGAAAATTTTCAATTAAAATATGTTTGACATTTTGAGTCAAAGTTGTCATTGATGTCAAAGAACGAAGTTGTCAGTAATGTCAAGGAATAAGCTATCGTTGATGTCAAAAGGTCAAGAGGAACAATGCAAAGGTTAAATGGCAAAAGAGCTTCATAATATTTTTAATATTATGTGGAAGCATAAGGAGGGTTTTTATCAAAAACATGGATGAGCAAAAATAAAAGGTTTTTCATAAAACACCAAGGAAGTTTTTAAATTCATGTTAAAAAGCCCAAGGAGGTTTTAATATTTATTTTATAAAATATTTAAATTCAAATTGAATTTAAATTTTATAAATAAATATTATTTATACAAGATGGTAAATTCAAAGAAGGCTTTAAGCCTTAATAAAGCCCAAAGGAATTAAATATTAATTTATAAGATTTAAATTCTATAAAATTTAAATAATTTATAAATTAATTATTTAAAAAATCGAAAGCGTTGACGTTCAAAATTAAAGGAGGCAAAAGGTATATAAACCATATGCCTTAGTGGCATTTAAATTATCCTTCGCTTGAACAAGAAAAAGAGGGCAAGCGTGTTGTGAGAATATGTACAAAGAAGAAAATAAACTTTTTGTCTTAAGCGCCAGTGAGTGGGGAGAAGTTTGGTGAGGGCTAAACTCCATATCCATCTAGGCAGTGTGCCTAGTGGCGATTGGTTAGGGGCTAAGACGTTGGGCACGGTGAGATCTGTGATTGATTCATGGTAGCAATATTTTTGTGAGTTGTGCTTAAGCATCGGAGGAAGCGATGCGTAGTCCTTTTGGCTTCGACGTATTGAGGGAGGAACATAGAGCACGTTGTGCTCTTTGCTCCCCAAACGAGTGCCTAGCTCATGTGGCAGTTGGAGCCACAACTAGGGTGCTGGGAGAGGCGGCATCATGAGTTTGAATCTCACCAAGGCAAAGGTAATAATTTTTTTAATTTATTTAAGTGACGCCTAAGGTTGTGACATGAAGTCCTAGGGAGTTAAAAGGGTAGATAAAGATATATTAAATTAATCATTGTTTTTGGTTAATTGGAGGAATAGGAGTTAGCTTTATTTTAAATTAAAGTGATTTGGACATATTGGTTATTGAATATTAAAGTGTTGGTTAAAGTTTGAGAGGACTTCTTGCCATTGAATTATTTTGTGAAGGTGATTTTATTGATACTATTCTTGGTGTTGGATATTATTTTAATTGGGAGATTATAAGGTGTATTTGGCCAATTATTTTTATATGTTGATGAATATTTTCTTAAAGATGGAGTGATAAGGTGTATGTGTGTTTTGATATTTACATTGTATTTTTGAGGGATTTTATCATCTTATAACTTCTTTGAGCTTGGCAAATAAGTGTTTGTGGTTGTGGCAGATTTATGAGATTCCTTCATCATCAAGAAAAAGGTATGGGTACATTCTTCCATAATTGAGTTGATTGGTTGGTTTTCTGGGATATAAGTTTAGAGTGAAAAGGACTTAATTAGGGTTTACTTATTGAGTGTATTGAGTTAATTCTTCAAGGTTTTCTGGAATAAAGAGTTGTTGTTAAAACCTTGTTTGATAAGCATTGTTGTTGAAGCCATTGATTAAGTGAAGAACTTGAACTAGGGTTTGAAAAGAACATGAGTATCATTGTTATGTTATTGATTGATAAGCATTGTTGGGAACATTTTGAGTGAGTGTTTATATACTTGGACTAGGGTTTGTAAGGAAGGATTGTTTCATTGAGTGATTGATTGAGTAGAGTTGGTTGAGCCTAGTCAAGTGGATGTGTGAAGTGATTGTTCAAATTCCATAAAATAAACTATTTTATATTCTGAATTGATTTGAGAAAGTGATTGAGTATTGAGTTGAATTTGAAGTATATTGAGTCTCTAATAACTCTCTGTATGTTTTTGAAAGAGTGATTGAAGTGATTGAGTATTGATGTGAATGTGAAGCATATTGAGTCTCTAACAATTCTTTGTATGTTTCTAAAAGAGTGATTGAAAGTAATTGAGCATTGTGATGAGTATAGAGCATATTGAGTCTCTAACAATTCTCTTTATGTTTCTATGAGATTGGACAAGTTCTAGTGTGGACTTGTTGAGCAGATTTGAGGTAAGTCTTTGAGAAGACTTATGGATAGATTTGGGTAAGCTTTTATGGAAGCTTACAATATAGATTGAGAGTAGATTTGGATAAGTTCTTGTGAGAACTTATTGAGCAGATTGGACAAGTTCTAGAGAGGACTTGAGGATAGATTGGTGTGAGCTTTTGTGTAAGCTTACAAGGCAAATTTGAGACAAGTATTTGAGAAGAATTGAGAGCAGAGTTGATTGATTGATTTGTTCAAACCTTGAGTTAAGGTTTGGGGCCAATCTAACAGAGTTGATTTGAGATCGATTCAAGCTTTGAGTTAAGGCTTGAGGACATAGATTGAGGAAATATTTGTGCTAGACCGAACGACTATGTTTAGTACAAATTCAAGGATAGAGTTTGGTACAAATTTGAGGATAGGTTTGTGCCAGACTAGAGACAGAGATTGAGGATAGATTTGTGCTAGACTAAAATACTATGTTTCGTATAGATTTGAGACAAAACTTTGGAGGTGACAGAGTTGAATACAGAGATCTCTAGCTAGATAAGGGAGGATAGGTGTCTTCTATGGATAGAGTTCCACTTGCTAAGGGTAGTGGAGGCAGAGGTCTTCTAGAGGATCACCAATAAGAGTAGAGTTAGGATATTGGTGTCTTCTGTGGATAGAGATCCATGAACTTGATTTAGGGTATTGGTGTCTCCTTTGGATAGAGGTCCATAAGCATTGTAATAGGGAAAGGATTCCCAAGATATTGATTGAGAAATTTTTAGCAAAAGAGTTTCTCTATGGAGTAACCCACATTGGGTGAACCATGTTAAATTGGTGTCTCTATTGTGTGTGATGATTTGTGCATTGCTTTGGTTACTGCTATTGATATTGCCATTGATTATATTGAATAATATTATTTGAGAAAGAAAAGTAAAAAGTGATCTTATACTGTTCACCCCCCCTCAGTGTAAGCTTGTGTTCTTCAATTGGTATCAGAGTCGGTTCCTTTAGAAATGGTTTAACAACTTGAAGGAAGATATTACTAAAACACAAATGGCAAATAAAGGCAAAGGCAAAACCATGAGACACAAGAAGAAAATAACACATATGGTTATGAAATAAAAGGAATATGAGTTTGATATTGTTGTGTTGGGAGGAAAAATAGAAATAGATCCAAAAGCCGAATCAAGCAGTGGAGAAAATATTAGATTGATAAAATTTTGTACCATCTGTAGGAATACACGTCACCATGCAGCTTATTGTCCACAAGAATGTAAAGAATGCTTTGTTTATGGTCAAATTGATCATGATGCAAGATATTGTCATGGATTCAGTAGTAGTGAAGATGAAATGGATCTAAATGATAACAAGGACACTCAAAACATGTATGAAGAAGAAACTCTACTTTCAATAATAGAAGAAAAATGAGATGCTCCTATAGAAGATTCAAAAAAAGAAAAAGAGGAAGCCACTCTTAAGGAACTTGTTGAATTGAAAAGAGATAATTTATAATTGAAAGCTCAAATACACGAAGATGAGAAATGTAAGACAAAGCTTCTACAATATCTCTCTAACTTAAGAGATAAGGTTGAAAAGGCAAGGAGAGATGAAAAGGATATGGTTGAAAAATCAAAATTAAAAGAGCAAGAATGTAAAAGACTTATGGTTACTCTTAAAGAATTGAAAAATGAAAACTCGGGATTAAGGGTTTAAGCTCAAGAAGATGAGGAAGCAAAAACAAAGTTTCTACAATAACTCACCAACTTAAAAATCAAGGTTAGAGAGGCAAGAAAAATTGAAGAAGGTATGGCCAAAAGATTAAATATGAAATATCTAGAGTGTGAAAGATTTGAGCATGAGATAGTTTCACTAAGTATGGAAGTAAAAGGTTCTAAATACAAGCTACACAATTTTGAGGAAAATTCAAAGACTTTGGACAGGATTATCAATGCACAAAGATCATCAGTCACCAAAATAGGACTTAGTTCTGAAGAAGAATAAGGGAAACAAGAAGCAAAAAAAGGAGAGTCAAGCTCAAGCTTCAAAAAGGAAGAAGCTTCAAAAGAATAAAGTAAAAGAAAGAGTGAGACTTCTAAGGATAAGTTGGATAATAGAAAGTTGAACAAGGAAAGGAACAATACACAAGAAAAGAACATATGGAATAGGAAACATGATAGGGTAGAAGAGATTAAGAGACCAATGGGGTCAAGACAAGGAAACTTCAATGGAAGATGTTTTTCATGTCATAGGTTTGGGCACATGGCTTCACAGTTTAGGACACATGAAAGACAGGAATATGGGAACATACAACTTTTCAATGACTATTGCTACTCATGTAATCAGTTTGGTCACAAGGCAATGAATTGCAGGGTTCATGACAAAAGAGGATATGGCTTCACTAGGAGAAATCCTAATACATTTGTACCTCCAAGGAATAATAACATTAAGTGTTATAAGTGCAATAATGATTGTCACACAACAAAGTGGTGTAGAGCAGACATTCCAAAATCAAGTATGAACATGAACAAGAATAGGAAAAGGGATATGGATATGAACAGGAACAAGAACAGGAATATGGATATGAATATGAACAAGAACAGAAATAGAAACAAGAACAAGAATATGGACATGGATAGGAACAGGGACATGGAAAGAAACAATCAGAGGAATTAGAAGGATCAGATAAGAAGAAAAGAGAATAAAGGTAAAGAACAATGCTTGTTGGGAGTAGAAATACTCCCACCCTAGAATTAACCACCTCAAGAGGAGGTAGTGGAGAGGCTAAGCTAAGAGGCTCATTCTTAGCCCTGAGCCCCAAAGGTGACCCTTTGCCATTGATGTCAAAGGGGGAGATATTTGAGTAAGGGGGAGATATTTGGTATTTGAGCAAAAAAGAAGAGATTTGAAGAGAGCATTGAGCTAGGTGGAGCAATGGCCTAGGGGGAGCATAACAAAGAAAATGTCAAGTTTTTGGTAAAAATAATTTGGGTTGCCATAAATGACAAAGGGGTATTTGTTGGACATTTTGAGTCAAAGTTGTCATTGATGTCAAAGAACGAAGTTGTCAGTAATGTCAAGGAATAAGCTACCGTTGATGTCAAAAGGTCAATAGGAACAATGCAAAGGTTAAATGGTAAAAGAGCTTCATAATATTTTTAATATTATGTGGAAGCATAATAAGGAGGATTTTTATCAAAAACATGGATGAGCAAAAATAAAAGGTTTTTCATAAAACCCCAAGGAAGTTTTTAAATTCATGTTAAAAAGCCCAAGGAGGTCTTAATATTTATTTTATAAAATATTTAAATTCAAATTGAATTTAAATTTTATAAATAAATATTAGTTATACAAGGTGGTAAATCCAAAGAAGGCTTTAAGCCTTAATAAAGCCCAAAGGAAGTAAATATTAATTTATAAGATTTAAATTCTAAAGAATTTAAATAATTTATAAATTAATTATTTAACAAATCAAAAGTGCCGACATTCAAAATTAAAGGAGGCAAAAGGTATATAAACCATATGCCTTAGTGGCATTTAAATTATCCTTCACTCGAACAATAAAAAGAGGGCAAGCGTGTTGTGAGAATCTATGCAAAGAAGAAGATAAAATTTTTGTCTTAAGCGCCAATGAATGGGGAGAATTTTGGTGAGGGCTAAACTCCATATCCATCTAGGCAGTGTGGCGTAGTGGCGATTGGTTAGGTGCTAATACATTGGGCACGGTGAGATTCATGATCGATTCGCGGTAGCAACATTTTTGTGAGTTGTGCTTAGGCGTCTAAGGAAGCGATGCGTAGTCCTTTTGGCTTCGGCCCATAGGGGGAAGAACATAGAGAACGTTGTGCTCTTTGCTCTCCAAACAAGTGCATAGGGGGAGCCGCAGCTAGGGTGCTGGGAGAGGCAACATCATGAGTTCGAATCTCACCAAGGCAAAGGTAATAAATTTTTTAATTTATTTAAGTGACACCTAAGGTTGTGACATGAAGTCCTAGGGAGTTAAAAATGTAGATAAAGATATTTTAAATTAATCATTGTTTTTGGTTAATTGGATGAATAAGGAGTTAGCTTTTTTTTTAAATAAAGTGATTTGGACATATTGGTTATTGAAGATTAAAGTGTTGGTCAAAGTTTGAGAGGACTTCTTGCCATTGAATTATTTTGTGAAGGTGATTTTATTGATACTATTCTTGGTGTTGGATATTATTTTAATTGGGATATTATAAGGTGTATTTGGCCAATTATTTTATATGTTGATGAATATTTTCTTAAATATGGAGTGATAAGGTGTATGTGTGTTTTGATATTTACATTGTCTTTTTGAGGGAGTTTATCATCTTATAACTTCTTTGAGCTTGGCAAAGAAGTGTTTGTGATTGTGGCAGATTTATGAGATCCCTTCATCATCAAGAAAAAGGTATGGGCACATTCTTCCATAATTGAGTTGATTGGTTGGTTTTATGGAATATAAGTTTGGAGTGAAAAGGACTTGATTAGGGTTACCTTATTCAGTGTGTTGAGTTAATGCTTCAAGGTTTTATGGAATAAATATTTGTTGTTAAAACCTTGTTTTATAAGCATTTTTTTTGAAGCCATTGGTTAAGTGAAGAACTTGAACTAGGGTTTGAAAAGAACATGAGTATAATTGTTATGTGATATATTGATAAGCATTGTTGGAAATATTTTGAGTGAGTGTTTATATACTTGGACTAGGGTTTGTAAGGAAGGATTGTTTCATTGAGTGATTGGTTGAGTAGAGTTGGTTGATCCTAGTCAAGTGTATGTGTGAAGTGATTTTTCAAATTCCATAAAATAAACTATTCTATATTCTGAATTGATTTGAGAAAGTGATTGAGTATTGAGTTGAATTTGAAGCATATTGAGTCTCTAAAAATTCTCTATATGTTTCTAAAAGAGTGATTGAAGTGATTGAGTATTGAGGTGAATGTGAAACATATTGAGTCTCTAAAAATTATCTGTATGTTTCTAAAATAATGATTGAAAGTAATTGAGCATTATGATGAGTATAGAGCATATTGAGTCTCTAACAATTCTCTGTATGTTTCTAAAAGAGTGATTGAAAGTAATTGAGCATTGTGATGAGTATAGAGCATATTGAGTCTAACAATTCTCTTTATGTTTCTATGAGATTGGACAAGTTCTAGTGTGGACTTGTTGAGTAGATTTGAGGTAAGTTTGAGAAAAATTATGGATAGATTTGGATAAGCTTTTGTGAAATCTTACAATATAGATTGAGAGCAGATTTGGATAAGTTATTGTGAGAAATTATTGAGCAGATTGGACAAGTTCTAGAGAGGACTTGAGGATATATTGGTGTGAGCTTTTGTTGAAGCTTACAAGGCATATTTGAGATAAGTCTTTGAGAAGACTTGAGAGCAGAGTTGATTGATTGATTTGTTCAAACCTTGAGTTAAGGTTTGAGGCAAATATAGTAGATTTAATTTGATATTGATTCAAAATTTGATTTAAGGCTTGAGGATAGATATTGAGGATAGATTTGTGCTAGACCGAAGGACTATGTTTAGTATAGATTCGAGGACAAATTTTGGTGCAGATTTGAGGATAGGTTTGTGCTAGACCAGAGACAGATATTGAGGATATATTTGTGCTAGACCGAAGGACTATGTTTAGTATAGATTTTAGATAGAGCTTTGGAGGTGACAGAGTTGAGGACAAAGATCTCTAGACAGATCAGGAAGGACATGTGTCTTTTGTGGATAAAGTTTTATTTTATAAGGGCAGTGGAGGTAGAGGTCTTTTAGAGGATCACCAGCGAGAGCAAAGTTAGGATATTGGTGTCTCCTATGGATAAATATATATTAACTTGATTTAGGGGATTGGTGTCTCCTTTAGACATAAGTCCATAAACATTGTAATAGAGAAGGATTCTCAAGATATTGATTGAGAAAGTTTTAGCAAAATATTTTCTCTGTGGAGTAGCCCATATTGGGTGAACCATGTTAAATTGGTGTCTCTATTGTGTGTGATGATTTGTGCATTGCTTTGGTTACTGCTATTGATATTGCCATTGATTATATTGAATAATACTATTTGGAAAAGAAAAGTAAAAAGTGGTTTTATATTGTTCACCCCCCTCTTAGTATAAGCTTGTGTTCTTCAAAATATTGGTATAAATAACAATTTTATATAGTTGTCGATCTCTAGTTTGTAAAAAGAAGCTTGAAATAATGTTGATAGAGTGTAAAGTATTTTATGCTAGATAAAATAGGGTTTAAATTCAACCTTCTAACCCCATGATATTAGCAAAAGTAATAATAAAACAAGTGGAAGGAGAAGCATTATGCCAAATTTTATAATATATTACCAAAATAAAATAAAATATGAGCATAAAAATAAATTATATGTCAAGCAATATTTGAGAATCATTAGTACAAATGGAGCATGAAATATATTAGAAATGGAAAGAGTTTTCAAGTAATTTGTAAAATGATATATCGTGAATTCAAAAATTTATCAAAAATTTTCATAAATATTCTTGAACAAGATCCTAATGAAAAATTTGATACTATGAATGTGGAATAAAAAAAAAATATTATCATCCTATCTAGACAAATTTTTTATAATTTTGAAATTGAATTGAGGATACAAAAAATATTATTTAAGAGAAATACAAGAAGAATTTTAAAATAATAAACATATAATATAAAAACAGATGTTATCATATGAGGTAAGCAACTATTTAACATCTATAAAAGAATATTGATAATTTCAAATGGTTTAGAATAACACAAAATAAACATGCACAATTATGGATCAATAAAAATGACATTATAGGCATCTAATATCACAAAAGAGAAAAATATATTTATCTAATATATTATTCTCTTTAATATATATTCTTCTAAATTTTTATAAAATTACTCATTAATAAAATTAAAAATATATTGTTTATTGTTTTACTTATCATATTATTTATTTGAATATATAGAATTTTTTTTAAATCACTAATATATAATATATATATATATATATATATATATATATATATATATATATATATGTACATGATTAATGGCAACCAAAATCCCTCTTGGACTATTGCAAATTTTATAATTGAAGCCAGGAGAATGATTCAAAATTTAGAAGTCCAATTCAAGCACTGGTTCAAGGAAGGTAACAAAGTTGCAGACTTCCTGGCTAATCAAGGTATTAAGCAACAAAATATTCACATTTGGACAGGTAATTTCCCATATGGCCTTAGATCATTGGACAAAGAATTCAGTAAAAGGTTGTAATCGAGTTAGAATCCCTAGGGCGGGTGGCTGGAACCCTTCCCATTGGATGTTGCTTTTTGAATGTTTTTTTTGGGCCTACGTGCCCAATTTTTTGTCTTTATTTATCCATGTGGGTAAGTGTGCCCAAATTTTATCTCTATTTGGCTTATGTGTCTGGGTTTGTACGACTAGTATATGTTGGTCTAGGTGTAGGTAGTTGTGTCTAAGGGCTCATTGGATTTAATGTTTTAAGTATCCTCAGTATCCTAGTGGTTGGAGATTAGCTTCTTTTTGTTATAAGGTTTGGAGGTCCTTTCAAAACTCCTTTCATACAACTAATCAAATATATAATATATATATATATATATATATATATGCTTTTAAATTAACATCTATCCATTAATTGAGGATGATACATCATATGTTACCTATGCAATCCTACAACCTTAAACATCAAGATCTAATAAAAGACTTACAATCAACAACCTGATAAAGGGGCACCCAACCAACACAGATAAAATGACTTGATAAAAGAAAACTAAATCCAATCACTCTACCAACCAACAAAAAGTGAAAAAAATTTGCATCGAAGGCAACAACCCAACAACCCAAAAGAGGGGGTCAAAAAATAATCCCTGAGGTAGAGATATTCATAAATAAAATAATAAATGACCACATATGGAACCAACCACCACAAAAAAACCCACCTAAAAAAAATTCAAAAATGAAAGAAAATGAGGTCCAAGGTGTAGACCAATTGGTTTGACCAAACCCCATAAGGGGGCGAAGGTCCAAGGTTCAAATATTGGGCCTTGTCAAACTGAATGCTTGTCCCTTTCTTGGTGATTTTAGTGGTGTAAAAGGTTTAAAATGATTGTGGTATGGTGGTTATAGGGGTGGGTTGCATGAAGATCTATATGGTAGCTTCTGGGGTGGACAACGCAAAATACTATGGTGGCCATAAAAATCTGGATAGCCTACCTAGATTCATGGTGGCTACCAATTCCACCATGTAAATTCAAAAAAAAATGAAATAAATCAACCCACAAAGGCATGTGGGCCACACTCCTCCATGGAATGCCACCAAAGCATTCCCAATCCCTAGAACTATTAAATTCAAATGAAGAAAGGAGTGTCTTTCAGATAGTTTGAAATAACCTACCTTCAAATGGTCCCCTAATAGGCATTAATGGAACTCCACACTTGAAATTTAAATCCACAAGTGGATTTTAATCCCACCCAAAAGAGATTCAAATATGAAAACTACTCCAAGATCCACTTTCTACCCAATGATAACCAGGAAAACAAGAAAACCTGCAACACCAAAGATGATGCAAAAATTGGAAACTAGGAAATAACCAGGATTTTGAAATCTTGTAACAACAAGGAAAATACCAAATAACACATGAGATCGAGCAAAAAATCACAAAAATATCTACAACTAAAATCACATCCAACAACATCTCATTCACCCTAGGTGGGGAAATTTTAATAGCATCCAATCTGAGTTATCTACTGCTACACCTGATACTCAATTTTTTTTAGATCAAAATCAGGATGGGCCCTAATGGCCACATCAGAGTTGAACTCCCTCTTATTAGGTCTTTCCAATTTTCTTTTAACTCCTATGAGACTATAGGACTTTCGATATCTTCTAGTTTTAGGGTTTGGGGAGCCCTTATCTAGAAAAGGGCCAGGGGATGCTATTGGAGTTTCCACTCTCTGTTGCAACATAGCTTCCTCTATAGCAAGGAAATCAAAGGATTTTTGAAGAGTAAAATAGGAATGGTTTACCTTAGGGAGTTGAGCAACCGTCACTAGGATAACCTCTAATCTCTTAATTGGTTTCATATTTATCTCGTAAATACTATCAAACAAAATAGATGGATGAGAATCATTCTTCTAAATCTTTTTACTAGGACCAACTTGAATTTTAGCCTCAACAGAGTAATTGGAAATAGTCTCCTTACTCAAAGCACCAAGAGCTTTAGCCTCTTCAGACACAAAAGGAGCAGGCTATTTACCTTTTGCATTTTTAGGAAATTTCTTTAGCACCCACCTATCACTGGTCTTTTTGAGGACCACTGACTTGCTCAAAGCTTTAGGATGCAGAGGACAAATGTTTTTTTGATGTCCACCTTTCTCGTATTCTTGGAAAACTTGGGGCTTATTTTAATAATCGATAACCTAAACCCAAGTACCCATATGAGAAATGAGTTCAACATAACTTGGAAGTTCTTTCTCAATATCTACCATTACACACATTCTGGTGTAGAGCATCTGAGACTTAGAGATGGTACAACATGGAAAATTCTCTCATGCCAAATATGGAGAGGAAAATATAGCAACTTAATCCAAATTAGAACAGGGTTAATACTATTCGTCAAAGGATTAAAATTTGATCCCCATCTATGCAGAAACAAACCCTGCTTGCCAAAGAACCACAAACCTCCTTCCAAGATCAGTTTGGAGCTCTCTCCATAGTTGATCCTGGTGAGGAAAAAATTTCTTGGGATGGCCATGATTTCTTGAATTTATATATATATATATTAAAAGTATTAAAGAATATGATTTATAGAAATGTGTTAGTTTATAAAAATATATCATTTTATTATTTTATTTTTATATTACTTGGATGAAAGTAGTTTTGGAAGGACCTCTAAACCTTATAACAAAAAGAAGGTAATCTCCAGCCACTAGGAGACTAAGGACACTTCAAAAATTAAATCCAACCAATCCTTAGACACAACTACCTACACCTAGACCAATATATACTAGTTGAACAAACCGAGATACATAAGCCAAACAAAGATAAAATTTGGGCACGCAGGCCCACATGGATACATAGAGATAAAAAATGGGCATGCAGGCCCGACCAAAACATTCAAAAAGCAACATCCAATGGGAAGGGTTCCATACACCCACCCTAACTATTCTGAATCGAGTTTGACCTTTGCTCAAATTCATTGTCCAACAATCTAAGGCCATCTGGTAAATTACCTATCTAAATGTGAATATCTTGCTATATAAGACCTTGATTAGCTAGGAAGTCCATAGTTTTATTACCTTCTATGAACCAGTGCTTGAATTGGACTTCTTCTAAATTTTGAATCATTCTCCTAGATTCAATTATAAAATTTGCAACAGTCCAAGAGGGTTTTTGGTTGCCATTAATAATGTTGATAACATTGAGTGGATCTCCTTCTATCATTAGTTTCCTGTAATTCACCCAATTTAATTGGAAAACACCCTAAAATAATGCCCGATCTTCAATAAAATGGATGGTTTGGTGACCCAAGTTTTTATAAAAGGCAAGAAGAATTTTTCCCCTCGAGTTTCTAAACAAACCCCATGCACCCGTCAAACCAAGGTTCCCTTTGGAAGCTCCGACAAAGTTGAATTTCAGCCAACCCGATGGAGGGGGTTCCTAAATTGTGCGAGCCCTATCCTGATTCACCCTGCTCATTGTATTCTGAGGCTAATTTTAAAAACCCAATGATCTCTCCAAACTGATATCTCCTTCACAAGTTATGAAATCTAATTTTAAAGTTTTCACATTTTCCATTGTATCTACAATGGCTCTCGAGGATATTGATGACTCAAGATGGCAAATATTTTAAAAGGCAAAAGCATTCCTTTCCTTCCACACCTACCACCAAATATGGGATAACCCAAATTTCCAAAACTAGCATAGGTGGGGAGAGGAGAAGAGGTAGACCCATTGAACAACTAGGTCCTCTAGTGAGTTGGAAAGAACCCAAGCAACACCCAACTCCAAAATTAACTAACGAAAGAATTCAAGGGTATAGACACAATAGGAAAATAAGTGGACAGGTGATTCAAAAGCCTTGCTACACAGGAAACACCTATTAGGGAAAATCATTCCTCATTTTTAAATATTATCAAGAGTAAGAAACTTTCCCTAAATTGCCAGCTAGAATAAAACATAGGCTATAGGCGTTAGGCCTTTAATCCATACTTGATTCATCGAGAACCAGAGACCTAAATCATATTCCAAGCAATAATAATCATACTTAACTAAAAATTGGACATCTTTCTTAAGACCCCAAACCATCCTATCGTGAAGACCAATACCTAGGGTTAATAACCATTGTATAGAGTTTTTTAAATTTATAAAAGCAAGTTTCTCCTCTTGAGAAATATTTGGGAAGTCAAAGGACTTCCATAGAATATGACCATTGAATAATTCTAAAAATTCAAAAAATTTAGGACCAAAGAACCTATCTGTGATTGGCTTCAGACAGGCGAAGATTGGACAATCTTCAAGAGGGGATGATGAGGCCCAAGAATCTCCCCAGAATCAATGGAATAACCATCCCCCACCACCCAACGAAGGCCTTTACGCACATCCATCTGACTACCAACTATGTTGGACCAAAAAGTAGACCCCACTGAGAGAGCTTGGGATTTCATTAAAATGCTGCCACCACCAAGATACTTAACCTTCACAATCTTAACCCAACTAACATTGTCATCCTAAAATAATTTTAAATATTGTTTTGAAATCAAGGCTCTATTCAATGTTCTAACCTTCTTAAACCTAAGCCTCCTTCTTCTCTCCTAATACAGACTTGATCCCATACCACCAGGTGAAATGTCTTCTTTTATTCGGCCCATAACCATAAGAAGAATCACTAGATTTGCTCTAACTTATCAATAACTTTCCTTAGAATCTTGAACAAGGAGAGGAAGTACACCGGTATGCTTTGTAAAGTGGCTTTGGCCAATAAAATATTCCTCACTTGACTTAAAAGGGTATCATTCCACCTCGCTAACTTCTTCTGAACTCTTTCAACTACTAAATCCACAATGATGATTTTGATGCACCTTTGAATAGTGACATCCCAAGGTAAACCGAGGGAAGGGAACCAATGCTGCACCCTAGAATATCTACTATCTTCTTCTTCCTATCAACCAAAGTGTGAAAGAAAAAAGTAAACTTTTTCTAAAATTCACCTTCTGACCTGTTGCATTCTCAAAATCCACTAAAATTGATTTAATCGATTTAGCCTTAGGGATTGAAACCATGAAGGAAATAAGAGTGTCATCAGCAAATTCTTGATGGGATATAGGATCTATTGATTGAGCTAGATTCAAACCTTGAATAAACTAATTAGCTTTGATGGACATGCCCAATGCCTCAGCCATAAGAATAAAAAAGAAGGACGATAAAGGGTCTCCCTAATGCAAACCTCTATTTCTATGAAAGTAGCCCATTGGAGATCCATTAATAATTACTAAAAACATGGCTGAAGATATACATGATTTAATTAGTCTCAACTAGCAGTAGGCAAATCCAAACCTGTCAAGGACCCTAAGAAGAAAATCTAAAGCCACTATATCATACGCCTTGTTCATGTCTAACTTGAGAAGATTCTCGAGACAAAACACCATCCCAAATCTATTATTGGGGCATGAAACCACTCTTTGAAGTATCAATGATCGAAGGGAGCAAAATTTTAAGTCTATTTTCCATGGATTTAGTCAAAATTTTAAAAATCGTATTACACAAGCTAATCGGATTGAAATCTATAAATCCTTTGGCACACGATGATTATGCAATAAAACCAAAAAGGTGGAATTTACATCGGTCAGGATAAAATTATATCTTTGGACCTCTTTGATTGCATTATAAATATCAAGACCCAGAATATGCCAAAATCTCTAAAAAAAGATAGGCGAGAAACCATCTGGACCTGGAACCTTAAGACCTCCCATTGAGAATACCGCCTTTCTGATCTCATCATCACTGAAGGGATCATATAGGATCTTGTTCATATCTTTAGAGATCAACATTGGGATGTTATAGAGAAAGTGATTTTATGCTTGCAATTTTCTAGGAACCGAGGATGATAACAAGTCTTTGAAGAACTCCACAAAACTTTCCCTAATTTTGTTAATTTCTTTAGTAACCTCACCATCCGCATTTATTATTTCCTTGATCCTATTGTGACTCCTACGCCTCAATGTAGACGTATGAAAAAAAATTATATTTTGATATCCTTCTTTGAACCATAATTTTTTTTATTTCTGATACCACATAATCTCTTCTTCAGCCAAGACATTGTGCAAATCCACAAGTAGACTTCTTTCTTTGGATCTCACCACCTCCACTACCTCTAACATGGTTAAAATAGCTTACACTTCTTTGAGATACTCAATGAGTTCATTTTTTCTTAACAAACTATTACCAAAAATGAATTTATTCCACTCCTTTAGCTATTACTTAATATATCTCAGCTTCGATGCAACTTGAGCAATAGGGTGGCCCGAAAAGACCTTAGCCCATTATTCCTTGATCTTACCTTTTAGGTTCGGGTGAGGGAGCCACATGGCCTCGAATCTGAAGGGTCTAGAGAAAAACATATAATTTTGAACTTGCTCCAACACTAGAGGATTATGATTAGAGACCATTTTAGGAAGAGATTGTAAAGATGAATCTCCAAAAAAAGGTATTTCTTCCTTAGATATGAGGATTCTATCTAGCTTTACCTATATATTTTGGCATCCCAATCATTGATTGCTCCACGTATACCTAGACCCCTTCAGCTCCAAATCTATAAGCTCTTGGGAATTCACAAAAGAGGTAAATTCTTCTTGTTGGTCAAATATTTGCCTAATCAACAAAAACCACATTTGTGTGCCCTAGAAAAATAATTTAATTATATATAATATTATAAAAGGTATTATTTTAATTTATTTAGAAAAATAATTTTAAAATAAATATTTTTTGAATAAGAGATAGAAATAGTTTAAGATAAAAAATATTATTAAATTGTTAATATATTCATACATTTTTATATTTAGGTTTTTATATTGATTTTTTTATCAAAATGTATGTATCATATTAAGTTGTTTATCTATCATTATATCCACTTACTTAAAATACATAACCAATTGAAGAATCTTTATCTACATATATCTAAAATGTGTAATTTGTGAATGACATTGAGCATCTTATGTACATATCTTAATTTTAAAATAATAACAATAGTTTAATGTTTATGTATTCATCATAATGATTTATTTTAATATTTATATATTATATTGTATTTAATATTATATATATAGATTTAGATTTGGTTAGTGTGATAAACCCCTACAACCAACACATAGGGCTATGTAGTATCCTCCCAACCATGACCCCTCATAAATCTGAGAGCATAGGTTATTCTCCCTAATAATATAATGTAAATATCATCTTAGTTTAATTCTATTTCCAATTGCCCATTTTAACTTTGTTTTTCTTATTTTTTTGTGTTCCCTTCCCCCCCCCCCCCCCCCCCCCCCCCCCCCCCCCCCCCCCCCCCCCCCCCCCCCCCCCCCCCCCCCCCCCCCCCCCCCCCCCCCCCCCCCCCCCCCCCCCCCCCCCCCCCCCCCCCCCCCCCCCCCCCCCCCCCCCCCCCCCCCCCCCCCCCCCCCCCCCCCCCCCCCCCCCCCCCCCCCCCCCCCCCCCCCCCCCCCCCCCCCCCCCCCCCCCCCCCCCCCCCCCCCCCCCCCCCCCCCCCCCCCCCCCCCCCCCCCCCCCCCCCCCCCCCCCCCCCCCCCCCCCCCCCCCCCCCCCCCCCCCCCCCCCCCCCCCCCCCCCCCCCCCCCCCCCCCCCCCCCCCCCCCCCCCCCCCCCCCCCCCCCCCCCCCCCCCCCCCCCCCCCCCCCCCCCCCCCCCCCCCCCCCCCCCCCCCCCCCCCCCCCCCCCCCCCCCCCCCCCCCCCCCCCCCCCCCCCCCCCCCCCCCCCCCCCCCCCCCCCCCCCCCCCCCCCCCCCCCCCCCCCCCCCCCCCCCCCCCCCCCCCCCCCCCCCCCCCCCCCCCCCCCCCCCCCCCCCCCCCCCCCCCCCCCCCCCCCCCCCCCCCCCCCCCCCCCCCCCCCCCCCCCCCCCCCCCCCCCCCCCCCCCCCCCCCCCCCCCCCCCCCCCCCCCCCCCCCCCCCCCCCCCCCCCCCCCCCCCCCCCCCCCCCCCCCCCCCCCCCCCCCCCCCCCCCCCCCCCCCCCCCCCCCCCCCCCCCCCCCCCCCCCCCCCCCCCCCCCCCCCCCCCCCCCCCCCCCCCCCCCCCCCCCCCCCCCCCCCCCCCCCCCCCCCCCCCCCCCCCCCCCCCCCCCCCCCCCCCCCCCCCCCCCCCCCCCCCCCCCCCCCCCCCCCCCCCCCCCCCCCCCCCCCCCCCCCCCCCCCCCCCCCCCCCCCCCCCCCCCCCCCCCCCCCCCCCCCCCCCCCCCCCCCCCCCCCCCCCCCCCCCCCCCCCCCCCCCCCCCCCCCCCCCCCCCCCCCCCCCCCCCCCCCCCCCCCCCCCCCCCCCCCCCCCCCCCCCCCCCCCCCCCCCCCCCCCCCCCCCCCCCCCCCCCCCCCCCCCCCCCCCCCCCCCCCCCCCCCCCCCCCCCCCCCCCCCCCCCCCCCCCCCCCCCCCCCCCCCCCCCCCCCCCCCCCCCCCCCCCCCCCCCCCCCCCCCCCCCCCCCCCCCCCCCCCCCCCCCCCCCCCCCCCCCCCCCCCCCCCCCCCCCCCCCCCCCCCCCCCCCCCCCCCCCCCCCCCCGCCCCCCCCCCCCCCCCCCCCCCCCCCCCCCCCCCCCCCCCCCCCCCCCCCCCCCCCCCCCCCCCCCCCCCCCCCCCCCCCGCCCCCCCCCCCCCCCCCCCCCCCCCCCCCCCCCCCCCCCCCCCCCCCCCCCCCCCCCCCCCCCCCCCCCCCCCCCCCCCCCCCCCCCCCCCCCCCCCCCCCCCCCCCCCCCCCCCCCCCCCCCCCCCCCCCCCCCCCCCCCCCCCCCCCCCCCCCCCCCCCCCCCCCCCCCCCCCCCCCCCCCCCCCCCCCCCCCCCCCCCCCCCCCCCCCCCCCCCCCCCCCCCCCCCCCCCCCCCCCCCCCCCCCCCCCCCCCCCCCCCCCCCCCCCCCCCCCCCCCCCCCCCCCCCCCCCCCCCCCCCCCCCCCCCCCCCCCCCCCCCCCCCCGCCCCCCCCCCCCCCCCCCCCCCCCCCCCCCGCCCCCCCCCCCCCCCCCCCCCCCCCCCCCCCCCCCCCCCCCCCCCCCCCCCCCCCCCCCCCCCCCCCCCCCCCCCCCCCCCCCCCCCCCCCCCCCCCCCCCCCCCCCCCCCCCCCCCCCCCCCCCCCCCCCCCCCCCCCCCCCCCCCCCCCCCCCCCCCCCCCCCCCCCCCCCCCCCCCCCCCCCCCCCCCCCCCCCCCCCCCCCCCCCCCCCCCCCCCCCCCCCCCCCCCCCCCCCCCCCCCCCCCCCCCCCCCCCCCCCCCCCCCCCCCCCCCCCCCCCCCCCCCCCCCCCCCCCCCCCCCCCCCCCCCCCCCCCCCCCCCCCCCCCCCCCCCCCCCCCCCCCCCCCCCCCCCCCCCCCCCCCCCCCCCCCCCCCCCCCCCCCCCCCCCCCCCCCCCCCCCCCCCCCCCCCCCCCCCCCCCCCCCCCCCCCCCCCCCCCCCCCCCCCCCCCCCCCCCCCCCCCCCCCCCCCCCCCCCCCCCCCCCCCCCCCCCCCCCCCCCCCCCCCCCCCCCCCCCCCCCCCCCCCCCCCCCCCCCCCCCCCCCCCCCCCCCCCCCCCCCCCCCCCCCCCCCCCCCCCCCCCCCCCCCCCCCCCCCCCCCCCCCCCCCCCCCCCCCCCCCCCCCCCCCCCCCCCCCCCCCCCCCCCCCCCCCCCCCCCCCCCCCCCCCCCCCCCCCCCCCCCCCCCCCCCCCCCCCCCCCCCCCCCCCCCCCCCCCCCCCCCCCCCCCCCCCCCCCCCCCCCGCCCCCCCCCCCCCCCCCCCCCGCCCCCCCGCCCCCCCCCCCCCCCCCCCCCCCCCCCCCCCCCCCCCCCCCCCCCCCCCCCCCCCCCCCCCCCCCCCCCCCCCCCCCCCCCCCCCCCCCCCCCCGCCCCCCCCCCCCCCCCCCCCCCCCCCCCCCCCCCCCCCCCCCCCCCCCCCCCCCCCCCCCCCCGCCCCCCCCCCCCCCCCCCCCCCCCCCCCCCCCCCCCCCCCCCCCCCCCCCCCCCCCCCCCCCCCCCCCCCCCCCCCCCGCCCCCCCCCCCCCCCCCCCCCCCCCCCCCCCCCCCCCCCCCCCCCCCCCCCCCCCCCCGCCCCCCCCCCCCCCCCCCCCGCCCCCCCCCCCCCCCCCCGCCCCCCCCCCCCCCCCCCCCCCCGCCCCCCCCCCCCCCCCCCCCCCCCCCCCCCCCGCCCCCCCCCCCGCGCCCCCGCCCCCCCCCCCCCCCCCCCCCCCCCCGCCCCCCCCCCCCCGCCCCCCCCCCGCCGCCCCCGCCCCCCCCCCCCCCCCCCCCCCCCCCCCCCCCCCCGCCGCGCGCCCCCCCCCCCCCCCCCGCCCCGCCCCCCCCCCCCCCCCCCCCCCCCCCCCCGCCCCCCGCCCCGCCCCCCCCCCCCCCCCCCCCCCCCCCCCCCCCCCCCCCCCCCCCCCCCCCCCCCCCCCCCTTGTGAATACATGATTTTATGCTTATAGTGGATTTGTGCATTTTAACATTATAACTTTTATTATTGTATGTGTATTTGAACCTATGATTTTATTCTTATCTTGATGTTTTAGGTACCCACGTCACACCCTAATAATAAATTGGATAATGCATTAGATGTATTAATTATAAAATACTATATTTTACCACCTCCTAATGAGAGATTGGATAATGCATTAGATGCATTAATGGTAAACCACTATATTTTAGCAATATATAGATTTTTTTAAAATACACATCTATCTATACCCTCACATCCTATCTACCTTGCAATGTTTCACTTGCAAACACCAACATTGAAGATCCACATAAAATATGTTGTACCCACACATACCCTAAATGAGCACACTCATACATCCTTGCTTATAACTTATAAACACCCCCAATTCTATGTTTTTCATAATTTCTATTTGCAATAATACTTGGTATGATAAAAAATCACTCAATCTAGATCTAAATTTTAAACCATGGATGAGGCTTTAAACAATATGTACAAATATTAGAGAGGAAGATACAAATATAATTTTTTTTTTACAAGTATACCAGACTTTGTTGCTAAGAGGCAGTTGAGTAGAAAGATAACAACAATTATTATTCTAAGGGGAGTCAAGGATAATTTAATTTAGGAGTTGAATAGCTGAGGAGAAAACACAACAAGAGGAATACCATGAGAATATGGAAATATATTTGGGATTGCATGAGCATTCCAAAAGTCAAAATTTTTATATGGAAAGTAGGTCATAAGAAAATTTTATCCTAGGATAACCTAATGAAAAGGAGTTCTCATGGCTCCTCACAATGTGTTTTATGTAAAAAGGAGGAGGAGAGTATACACCATCTCTTGGGACAATGCTCAATAGTATGACAACTATAGCAATGATTTCTTAATATATTTGGTAAATGCATGATGATGAATGGAAGAAATAAATAATGTTTAAAATAATGTTTGAGCACTTATAAAAGTGATGTGTTAAAAACAATCTAGAATATATCAAAGGATACAATACTTTGGATTATTTGCATAGAAAGGAACAAAAAAAATTAAACTAAAGGGAAGCAATTTAGAGGTAATAGAAAGGAATCCTTTTTTAGCTATAGAGGAGTCTACACCAACCCTATCAACACACCCAATCCCCAATCTTAGAGGTAATAAAAAGGAATCCTTTTTTAGCTATAGAGGATTCTAAACCAACCTATCAACACACCCAATCCACAATCTTGAAGCAGAGAGCCTTGTTAGATGAATTCAAGTCATCAAATGTAAATATGATGTTGGGTATAGGAAAGATAAAAGGAAAGAAAAGAATATAAAGTGGAAACCACCAAAAGTGGATTTGGTCAAATTGAATCATGATGAAGCATTTAAAAAAATATAGGACTAGCAGGAGGGGGGAATAATTAGAAATGATAAGGGTTATATTTTGTCACATTATGATTTTCATAGTGGTTTTAATACAAATACTAATGTTGAAGCTTGGGCAGCTTTGGAAGGGTTAAAATTATGCAAATAAATGAAATGAAACATAGTATGGATGGAAGGTGATTCATTGATAGTAATAAATATAATTTTCAATAAAGCAAAGGCTCCATCGAACATAGAAAAGATAATTGTGAAAATATAATACCTTGTTATAGATTTTGAAGAAATCACATTTACATATACATTAAGGGAAGGGACCAAATGTGTATATAGACTAGCCAATAGAGGATCGTGAAGTTATATTCTCTTTTCCGTGGTTGGAGGAAGTAGTAAGTTTAGTTGAAGTTGAAAAGAAAATGTTGATTGCCTAAATCAAATAATAATTAATATTTCCATTAATGTTTTCCATTGGTAATATTTGTTTTATTTTATAACATTAAAGCAATTTCATATAAACTATTTATTACAATCCTTGTGGTTCCGCTTATGCTTTAGGAAGGAAACTAACAGTCCATATTTGGTAAAGCAGATTATGATAGTACAAATTTTGGGATATATTACTTTACTAATATGTAATGCATAGACAATAGAGGTGGAGTTTTGGTATCATGAAGCCTATTGCAAGAAAATTTCAAGAATAAGGATGTTAAATTTTTGAATATTTGTATTTATAGAGAAAATTGAAGAGGATCTAGAAAATGAAAATTAGAACTTACATTTTTTCTAAAAAATGATTTAGGTATCTAGCTATAGCAACTCAATTGAGATGAAAAGAATTGTATTTGTTTGTAAACTCTCAATATCTAAAGGAAAGAGTTGTGATTTGCCAAGGTTGTGGGACCTGAGTACAACCTCTTTTTGTCTAGGAAAAATAAAAGAAAAAATATTAATATTGACATAAAATAATTTTGTCCTTTCTTACCCACACTATTTTGTATATATATTTGTTAATGATAGGAATTGATCAAAATAGATGGAATAAAATTTATATTGTACATTTATGTGGATGATGTTATACTACCAAAACATAAATATAATTTATAAAGAGAATTAAAAACCTTAAACAAGTTATAAAATTACTTTAAGTGGAAGTTATATATGGAACACAAAAGTAATGGTTATTTTATCTCAAGGCAAGGGTCAAAATATTATTTTTAAGAATGAAAAATTGAAGGTAGTTTTATTATAGAACTAATTGGAACTTGAATTTCATTCTATAATGGAATGCTTGTGCAAAAAGAATGCATAATAAGATGTATTATATCTATATGAAAATAAAAACAAAAATGTAGATAATTCAATATGTGGAATTGAAAATTAAGAAAAGTTTCAATTAAAATATTGGTATAGATAACACTTTTATATAGTTTTTGATCTCTAGTTTATAATAAGAAGCTTGAAATAATATTGATAGAGTGTAGAAGCATTTTATGCTAGATAAAATAGGGTTTAAAGTCAAATTTCTAACCCCATGATATTTTTTTATTTATTGAGAAAATACTTCTTATACATATACATATCCACCGTGGGTATTGAACCCGGGTCACATCACCAATAATGCAAGTGGCGTCCTTGCCGGTAGACCACATCATGCGGATCTAACCCCATGATATTAGCAAATGTAATAATAAAACAAGTGGAAGGAGAAGCATTGTGCCAAATTTTATAATATATTATCAAAATAAAATAAAATATGAGCATAAAAATAGATTATAAGTCAAGCAATGCTTGCAATTAATGAGAATCAATAGTACCAATGGAGCATGAAATAGATTAGAAATGGAAAGAGTTTTCAAGTAATTTGTAAAATGATTCATCATGAATTCAAAAATTTATCAAAAATTTTCATAAATATTCTTGAACAAGATCCTAATGAAAAAATGTGATACTATGAATGTGGAATAAAAAATTTATATTATCATCCTATATAGACAAAAAATTTATAATTTTGAAATTGAATTGAGGATAGAAAAAATATTATTTAAGACAAATGCAAGAGGAAGTTTAAAATAATAAACATATAAGATAAAAACATATGTTAGGATATGAGGTAAGCAACTATTTAACATCTATGAAAGAAAATTGATAATTTAATAATGGTTTAGAATAACAAAAAATAAACACAAACAATTATGTGGATCAATACAAATGAAATTATAGGCATCTAATATCACAAAAGAGAAAAACATATTTATTTAATATATTATTCTCTTTAATATGTATTATTCTAAAACTTTTATAAAATTACTCATTAATAAAATTAAAAATATATTGGTTATTGTTTTATATATCATATTATTTTATTATATAGATATATATTTTTTTAAATCACTAATATATCTATATATGTACATGATTAAGGTTGTTAGAATATTATAATGTGCACTATGTCTTCTTTTTTACACTTGTTATGTTTTTTCATATAGGCTTATGCCTATATATTGTACCCTTTTTATGTGTAATATATCTTATATTTTCTTGTCCCAACATTTGGTATCAGAGCCCAAGCACTCTCTTGTCTTTGTGAGCTTGAGGGATGATTTTCCTCATAGAAATTTCTCCCTCATTTTTCCCCATTTTTTTTTCAAACCAGGGAGTATGCTCTCCATCATTGATGGATCAAAAACCAGAAGTTTGAGAAAGATTAATGGCTGAAAATTTTGATTTATTGGGAGGTATTTGTCCATAGAAGTAATTTATCAAAAGTGAGAAATGAAAAAATGGATACACTCCAAGATCTGGATTTTTTTCTATTGTCTATAGACTTTTTTATTTTTGCAGTTTGAGCAGCAGTAGAGCATAAGCCCGCAAATGCGTAAGGTTTTTTAGCATTGCCAATCACGCCAGGTTTTGTAGCATTCCAAGTATCTGCTGTAATGATGCAGATCTGACACACTATTGGTAATCCATTTCCTTTATTTGGAATATGGCCAACTATTTGCATGCCATTTGTTTCTTTCGCTACCAAATTTGATAGTGCTCCATGTTTTTTAGTTGGAGGTTCTTGGCCCGATCATTGCTAAAATCTAAAAGAATGAGAGAACCCGACTAGGCGTGACTACGATGAATCCTTTTAAATGGGGCCTTCACAACTAAGACAAAAATTTCCTTTGATACTTGCTATTTCTATGTGCATTCGATTTCACCTTTCATATGATAAATTACATGCTACTTGGTGACATTATTCGCCATATGATGCACGCTTGAGTTCATGTTCTCTTGGCTATTACACTCCTCATCGTGAGCACTTCTCAAGATCTTATTCTACCATTGGGAAGAATATGTGAAAAAAGAGATGCAGTATCCTATTTTCCATGTATGCATCTTCAAAAATCGCCATTACCACTTCTCATTGGATTGGACAGATCTGTAGAATTACCACCAGGAATAGCTTGTGGTAGCGGTGTAATGATGTAGTGTTTGTGATTGGTGAAAACCAGGTATAGAAGCATACATACAAGATGCTTGCGTAGATTTTTTTACACTGCATGGGGCATCATTTTAGAGAAGATGATCAAGATCGACGAAAGTTTTTTATCGTGGGCTCTCATTTATTTATTTGGCGATGTCGATGCTTTTCCTGTGTGAGTTTTTTTGGGGGGATGCAAAATCCAATTTTTGAGGATCTGAAGGATTTTTTTGTAGGAAAGCTGAAGTTCTTATGAGCTGATGGACTGCATCTTGGATATGGATTTTTGAGCCTGAGTGCATTTATGAGCATTGGATGCGATTGGTGATGAGTTTGACTCTACCAAGTTACTAAAATGGAGCCATTTTGTTGTGCATAGATGAGTGGAGGAAGTACATATATTAGGACTTAATGACCTAAATTTGCAAAACTGAAACCATCGACGATCATACGGCTATGGTGGACCATTGTAAACCTCATGTGTGGTGTGTTTTTTTATTTGGTCACTTTTATGACATTGATGGGATTTTGTGTGGCCTTTGCATGGAGTTAATATGGTACGTCATAGTGGTGGCTTAATGCTGAGATTGTCATGGTCATTACCAGTCTGCCCTAGATAGTTGCGTGAACTAGGTATAAACCAGTCCACCCCAGTTGGTGGGGTTGGATCAGTGTATTTATTCTCTCTTTTTTAGAGCAGATATCTACCATGAAGGTACTTTTAACTACATGTGTGATCACAATGGGGAAGATCTAGGGAGACAAGGATCTATTGATGGATGTATGAACTATAGATCACAATGACCATTTTTCATGCGACTACCTTTGATTTATTTTTTTGCAGAGTAAAACCCTTGTTGTATGTTCCCTCAGGTGCATCATGTTTCATCGATGCAAATGGGTGCAGATCATGGACATTTATTTTGGCTAGAGGATAAATTTCATACTACAGTAGTGACTCTTCCAGCCATCTGTGTCTTCCTACAATGTAGACAATGCATCCAAGACTCGTGAAGACTAAGACCATGCACCCCTACTGATGCAAATTTTACTATTTTTGCTCCTTCTAACTTCGTTAATCTCTGATGGTATGGATTTATTATGTTGTTGTGCTCCGATCAGATCAAAGACTGGATTTTGGAGATGTTGAGGAACTGGATCTATAAAGTTGTTAGAAGCTTGATCAGACTGTGTAATAGATGTTGTGGAATATATTTTAGCTTCTTTTATTATGGTTGTCATAGTGCATTGAGAAGGCAGATCAAAACTTGATTTTAGGTGATCTTTCATCAAATGTTACAACACATTTACTTGGTATTTTTGTTAACGACTATGTCCCAAAACTTTACCTCCACTGCACCAGCATTTCTAGCTTTATTTGCACTCAATTGAGTGGTAAACCCATTGGTGGACGTCAGGATTTGATCTCATATCTTCTAGTATTTTGAATTTTATGCTATTTTTTGTCATGTTATTGTACGACAAAGGAGAAATGGTTCGATTGAAGATGCATTGCTATATGATCGATGCCTGTGCACATTTTTTATCATAATATCAAATTTTCCTTTTGGTGCACGTTATTCAGTGTTTATATGCATCCATAAAACCAATGACAATGTGTGTGCCCATTGTGCCAAATATTTTTCCTAGTTCGAAGTCATCCTAAAAATGCATTGTCCTCAAGTTCAAGAATTAAAACCACTAGTTGCATATGATGGCAGCCATGCAGAGATTGATCACTATGTTTGAGATCCATTGGCCTCTGATGCAACATGTGACACATTAGCAGCCTATTGTTTCTTATCTGATGATCTCCTTGTTGTGATATTTGAATTATGATCATTATTTTCATTGCTATTATTTTTTTGATCTTGAGAATTTTTGTAAGGTCTTGGACACAAAATATACTTTGACCAATCCCCTCGCTTCTGCAGTGGATTCGAATTGCACTAATGTCGAGGGCCCCTCCGTTGACGGTCAAAAGAAAATTGCAGGTCAAAATTTTTAGGATTTCTTCCCATCCAGGGCTATTCCATATGATATTGCAAGTATTGCAGATCTCAAATGCCAATAATATGGATCACATGTTTCATGTTCAGACAAGTTTTTTTGTCGACCAACCTGTAGCTGTGGGGCCAGTGCACTAGGTGCTATTCTTGGCCACTTGGTTTATTTTAAAAAGAAAACATCTTTTTCAAAAGTGTCTACCCAAGATAAAAAGGGGTACAATTTTTTATGATATTTTATTAGAAGGTTTTAATTTTTTTTATCAACCCACATGGATAGTGGGTAGGGTAAACCACTTTTAATATGGGGAAAAGTTGTTTTTGTAAGTGCAATTTATTTAAAAGTGGAGAGAAGAAAATGGCTGATAGTATGGTCTCATTGGCCATTGTTTTTAATGATTTTCCACATGGAGAGTGGAAGGATTTTTCAAAATTTCAAAGGTCCATGTAGTTTCCCCTACGATGGAAAACTGAATTTTGATTTTTATTCCATCGGAAAGCGATGCCAGGAGAATATTCTTGAGGTTTATTTTCTACCTAGAAAGGCATGCTATTATTTTTCCCACATATGGAGGACCTATTTACATCTGAATATAGCCTTATATATAGTCATTGGAAATATTCTTTCAAGTCAAACCCAATGGTGGGGTCCATTTTCAGTTTTGAGACTATTTACTATGATATTTTGAGGTTCGAATATTGTTGTATTATGAAGTGCACTCTCATTTGAACCCGACACTCTAAAGACATTTGTATGTGATCCTCATATCTAGTCACCTTATCTATAGCACCTAGCAGATGCAATGACTGGTTATCCATACATTCTGATAGGATGATGAGGTTACCATAAGGACACCTACTCTAGGGACTACAGATAAAGACACCCTAGAATCTATCTGAGGACTTTTTTAGATCAATATTCTATTATTTTATTTCTTCTTCTCCTCCATATTTGGATTATATGGCTAATTTTTTAATGTATTTCATGGCTCATATTTATTTTGTATTAAGGTGTATTTTCATCAGAGATCGACATCTTCTAGATTGTGTTTCACCATGAGGGGGGATGATATTCATGGTGAACCTAGTCAGTGACCTATGAGAGGCAACATACCTAGATGATGACCTACATAAGGCAATAAACCCAAAAGTGGCTAACCCTGAGGCACCCAGGATAACCCTGAGATACTTAGATGGCTGATCTAGAGGCAACAAACCTATGGAAGTGGCTGACCCTGAGGCAACAGACCGAGATATATACACTGTTGATCTAGCATTATTCACAGTTGGATATCCAAGCACAAATATCATGAGCCTAATCTAAATTATGTAATAAATGAGGATGTTAGGGTTCTTTTAGAGAAGTCAACATTAAGGGGGAATGTTATCTAATGTTTACTTATTATTTCTCTCTATATTTAGGATAGTGTACATTAAGGGGGAATGTTAGAATATTATAATGTGTACTATGCCTTCTTTTTGACACTTGTCATTTTTTCATATAGGCTTATGCATATATATTGTACTCTTTTCATGTGTAATATATCTTATATTTTCCTGTCCCAACAATGGAAACCAAAATCCCTCTTGGACTATTGCAAATTTTTTAATTGAAGCTAGGAGAATGATTCAAAATTTAGAAATCCAATTCAAGCACCGGTTTAGGGAAGGTAACAAAGTTGCACACTTCTTGGATAATCAAGGTCTTACGCAACAAGATCTTCACATTTGGAAGGATAATTTCCTAGATGGACTTAGATTATTGTGATGTAAAATGAACGAGAATTAGATTAGGAAATAATCAATCGAACATTAGGATTTACCATTAACTTCAAAGTATAAATAGGTTACAAAATAGATTATTTAATGACTTAGCATTAGAAGCACTAACATCGTTTAATAATAGATTATTCTAACAAACTAACTAAATATCATAAGATATTTAGTTATTAACCATAGTAACTAGAAAGTAATTCATAGCATAGTAACTATCTCCTATGGTAGAAAAGTAAATGTAATAACCTATGTAGTATAATGCAATATACTATATATTTTACCCTAACATCCCCCCTTTATTACATTACTTTGATATACAAAGTTTATTTCAGAATAGTTCAAATTTGACACGTCCAAGTACCTTTGTGAAGATGTCAGCAACCTGTTCATCCGTGGGAATGTATTGGATCTTGATGATGTGTTTAGGAACTTCATCATGAATGAAATGACAATCTGTGTCAATATGCTTTGTGCGTTCATGATGGAATGGATTCTTGACCAAGCTCAAAACACCTGAGTTGTCGCAAAACATGTGAATATGAAGTTTTTTTAGTAGGCCCATGGTAGCCAAGATGTGACTTAACCATATCGCTTCACACACAGCTCCACGTGCAGCGTGATACTCTACCTCTGTTGAAGATAAAGCAACCACCTATTGCTTTTTACTATACCATGAGACAGGACCAGATCCAAGATGAAATACATACCCTGATGTTGATTTTCTATCATCTATGGATCTAGCGTAATTAGAGTTAGTGTAAATCTATAAGAAGAATGAATTATTCTTCTTATACTCTAGACCATAATCTGCACTACCCTGAATGTAGTGAAGAGCCCTCTTAGCTGCTTTCCAATGAGAGACCTTTGGTTCTTGCATGAACCATGAAAGATAGTTTACATCATAATTAATATCTAGTCTAGTATTAGTCAAATAGATGAGGCTTCCAATCATCTGTCTATATAGTGTGCCATCTACCTATGATGAGTCATCATATCATGATAACTGAAGCCCTGATTCCATTGGTGTTTCTTTGGGCTTACAATCAGTCATACGATATTTTTCTACTAAAGTCTTGGCATACTTTTTCTGAGTCACCCTAAGATGATTCTTCTTCTGTTCTATCTCAAGGCCAAGATAGTAGTGGAGAAGTCCTAGATATGTCATATCAAATGACTCTTTCAAGTCATATTTCATGGCTTTAATCAATTTCTCTAAATTGCCAGTGATGATCAGATCATCTACATATAACACAAGAATCACTATTTCAGAACCTATGTTCTTGATATAGAGATTTGCGTCAGATGGACTTCTCTTAAATCCATGTTGTAGTAGGTGACTATCCATTTTTATGTACCATGCTCTTGGGGCTTGTTTTAACTAGTATAATGATTTGACCAACTTGCAAACTTGTTGCTCATGGCCTTCCTCAACAAATCCAGGAGGTTGAGTCATGTACACTTCTTCTTTTAAGTCACCATTTAGAAAGGCACTTTTTACATCCATCTGATGTAATTTCCATCCGAATTGTGTTGCCATAGCACAAAGAACTCGAATGGTTGTCATCCTTGTTATAGGAGCAAAGGTTTCCTCATAGTCAAGGCCTTCCTTTTGAGCATAGCCCTTCACCACAAGATGGGCCTTATGCTTGTCTATGGTACCATCTACCTTATATTTGACTTTGTAAACCCATTTGCAACCTATGGGTTTCTTTCCTTTAGGCAAACCTACCAGCTTCCATATTTTATTCTTGATGAGGGAGTTATGTTCTGCATCCATAGTTGCCTTCCACTGAGGCATTCTAAGTGCTTCATCAACTGTAGAAGGTTAATTTTCATCAAATGATGACAAGTAAACCCTCTCCTCATCTATTTCCATATCATCTTCCCTTGCTAACTCTCTATCAATAGAAAGGTCTTGAAAATCTGCACAAAGATCATCAACTGAAGTGGATGTTTCAGTATTTCTTGTTGAGTCATGCTTCATGTCTTTGGATGATTGAGAGTAAGATCAGGTGGGGAAGTGAGTTTGAAATATTTCATTGTGCTTGTATACCATTTGGGAGGCTTTTTTTGTTGTGGAGAAGGAAGTGGTTTTTGCTCCTCATCATCTAGGTATACTGATGTAGTGTTGGGTGTGAAAGCTTCATCAAACACTACATCTCTACTGACATGTATTTTCTTGGTAAATGGGTCTATCAATAGATAGCCTTTTGAGAATTCATCATATCCAAGAAAAACACATGGTAGGGACTTCTCATCTAATTTCCTTCTTTTCTCCTTGGGTATATGCATAAAAGCCTTACACCCAAATACCCGTAGATGAGATATGGAGGGTTTCCTTCCACTCCATGCTTCCCGAGGAGTCATACCTTCAAGAGCCCTTGTGGGTGCTCTATTTAGAAGATATACTGTAGTTTGAATAGCTTCAGCCTAGTAAATTTGCTCAAGATTGGCTCCCTTAAGCATACATCAAACCATTTCCATAATGGACCGATTTCTTCTCTCAGCAACTCCATTTGACTGAGGAGAATAGGTTGTGGTCAACTATATTTTTATCCCATGTGTATGTAAAAATGAGAAAAATTTCTTTGATGTGTATTCGCCCCCTCGATCTGAACGAAGGGTCTTGATGAAACATCCTAATTCTTTCTCAACTAGCTTTTTGAACTGTTGAAAATAGGTAAATGCTTCAGACTTCAAATGCAAGAAGAAGACCCACATCTTGCGTGAGTGATCATCTACAAACAATTGAAAATACCATTTTCCTCCACAACTAGTAGACATGGGACCACACAAATTTGTGTGAACCAACTCCAAAGGTACCATATCTCGAAAGGAGCTAGGTTCAAAGGGTACTCTATGTTGCTTGCCTGACAAGCAATCTGAGCACACTGGCAAAGTAGATGAAAGAGTAGGCAATCCTTTCACCATTTGATATTTACTGAGTTCTAGTAAATATCCTGAACTTAAATGCCCAAATATCTTATGCCATAGATATTTGGCCTCTTTTGTGGTTACTACCATTGCAGTATGTGTTGAAGTAATTGCATATAAGACAAACAAACCATGTTTGTATGAACTTATTTCTATATGTTTTCCTTTCTTAGTGATAAAGCAATATTTCTTTTCTTTTTCCACCTTGAAATTGACATTCATGTGATTGCCCAGGATTTGTGGAACTGACAAGAGATTATTTTTCAATCCTGGTACATAAAGAACCTTTTGAATTTTACATTCTCCATCTGGAAGGGAGACATAAACACTTCCTTCTCCCTGAAATCGATAGGTTTGATCATCAGCAATGGTGACTGGTCTACCTTCTTGAGCCTCAAATGTCTCAAACCAGGACTTATCACCAGTCATATGCTTACTAGCACCTGAATCTATGTACCACACAGTGTCCTTGTGAGGGAAAACTATATGTGTCATGAGCACCTTATGTGCTCATTCAAATTTTGAACTAGAATCTTCAGTTGCAATGTGTCCCTGTTGCTGTTTATTCTTATTCTTTGGTTTAACTTTGCCCTTCTTGTTTCCTTGTTCATTGGGCGATTTGTTCTTAAACCAACATCTTTTGGTTTCATGAGTGTCCTTGCCATAAATCTTACAATATTGCTTCTTCTTCTTAGTCTCTTTGCCTTTACCCTTGTCTTTATTAGAAGAAGAACCTTTTTGTTGATTCCACTTTTTCTTACCACCTTGTCTATTTGAGAAAAGAGCATTGTTGGATGCTTCATCTCTTTGGAGTTGATTAGCTTCTTCTGTTTGAAGCATATTTACCAACTCGACAAAAGTCACTGTCCTTCCAGAGAATTGTAATGAAGTGATCAACATTCTGTAGGAGTCGGGAAGAGCCCTCAAAATTATAGAGGTCAAGACTTGGTCTTCCACTTTTTCTCCTAAGGATTGCAGTTTTGTTTTCAATTCTGCCACTCTACAGAGGAATAGCTCTACTGTTTCTCCTGATTTCATATGAAGAGTATGAAGCTATGTTTGGAGGAGAAGAATCATTGATTGATTCTTCCCTGCAAATATGGTTGTTAAGGCATCCCATGCCTCCTTACCATTATTAGATTCACTGATATGAGGTTGGATATCATCAATAATAGCTAGCAAGATCATTAAGGATAGTTTTCTATCATTTTTATCAAATGTTGTTTGATCTGATCCTACTGATTGAGGTCTGGTTTCACTTCCATCCACTATAGACCATAGATCCTCTATAGTTAATATAGCTTTCATCTTAGTCTTCCATGCAGAATAATTTGAACCTTTGAGCAATTGGCTCTTAGTGAGATACTTGTGCATCATGGCCATGGTGAAGGTTTCAAATTGATAGGACTAAGATGGTTGTATCTTGCACTATACCCTCAAAAGAGTATATTGAAGATGTTTAATTTTCTTCTATAAGATATTTAATGGCACCTGCCTTAACACCCTTAACAAGGGATAAAAATTTTTAGTATTTTAAGCCAAACAAATAGATCAAATTAAAGGGGTAGGTTTTGAAAGACTTATGATTGTGCTCTCTAGGATATTTAATGGCACCTGCCTTAACACCCTTCAAGAAGGATGGAAATTTTGAGGAAATTAAGCCAAACAAAGAGAGTTAATCAAGGTGTTTTGAATTTTGACTTTTGATGGGGAATAAAATTGACTTTGTTTTAACCTGTGCAAGGTGTAGCACGATTTGGAGTGAAGTTTGGGTTTTGTGAAATGCTCCTTCAATTTTATATCTGATTGTTTAATTGCACACATAAAACATGATAGTTAGTGCAATAATAAAAAACAAGAGAGCAACCCAAATTATTATCACTCTAGGTGTCCGAGGCAACCAAAAATGCACCTAGTATAGTCAATTTTTAAGAGAAGGTGTCGAGTACAATCGAGAATGCAACTTTCTTGCTTTGAAATATCCCACCTTTCTATTTACAATTTTACAAAAAAATAGAATCACAAGATATGACTTCTATCCCCCCTTAATTTTTACAAAATTGAAAAATTAGAGCACTCCTTTCAAGACAAGTTGACACACGACCCGCATTTGAAAGGCTTCCAGACCAGTCGACACATGACTTTGGTTTTTGCCTTCCACACTCAAGCATGAGGAGAAAAAAAATAGGATTGAATAGATCTCAAGTTTACAACAAAAAATTACTATTTTATGTTTTATGTCTCCTTTCTTGAAGGAGATAACAAAAGCAAAGTTTGAAGGTTTGTGGAAAATGAGATAACCTTTATGCTTCCTCAATCATGGCATGCTATGTGTTTTGCAATAGAATTGTTGAGTTTCTATGTCTTATATCTCCAAAAATGAATGAAGAAAACTATAGAACTTCTGTGGAGTTTATTACAAAAAAATGTTGAAGTAGGTTTTTAAAATTTGCCAAAAAGAGGTTCCTATGTTTCTTTTGTCTCCAATTGAGAGAAAACACTATTTGATTTTGGAACATTTAAGGCAAAATTTTTGTTTGGATTTCAAGTTATCTAAGTTTGATAAAGCAAAAAATATATGTATTTAAGATGAAATTTCTATAATTTAGGGAAAAAATGGAAAAAAATGGTCCAATTTGATTAAAAATTGAATATTTTATGCCAATTTGAAAATAAATTATAAAAAAAAACAAAAAATAATATTTTTAATGCTGAAAAAACTGTAGAAAATTAAAAAATTTGGAAAAAAAATTATGAAATCGATTAAAAACCTTTGTATTTGGAAGCGTTGGGAATCGAACTGGTGCCTCCATGGATTCTAGGCGACCGCGCTAGCCAACCGAGCCACCGCCTGGTTGGAAATGTCTTCAGCATGGCTGCAACTTAAGATGGCCATAGTGGTGATGAGCCTTTGTGGGATTTATCCCACATGCATCCCAAAATGGGATGCATAAGGCTTTATAAGCCGCAACACTCTCATCCAACGTTGATTGCCTACAAGCAATCGACAAGTCTTGCCCACCCTTTTTGGACACCGCCATGTGGCACCAGGGGTGGGCCTAGTCGAGTCCAAGTTGAGTCCAAGTTAGTCTTGTCGTCCAGTGGCTGTCCACCATGTTTCGAGTCTGAGTCAGTCCTCCGGTCCAGTCAACATACAGGTGGTGTGTGGTCGTTGTTCCATGTGTCGCCTAGTCAATGGTCTAGGTTGTGCCTCGGGGTGCATGTAGTCCAAAGATCATTAGATCTCACCACTTATCACATCATAATTGGTCGAGTTTGGGGATTGGAGGGCCTCCTGCCCTCGTAGATCCTGAGGTGGTCGAGGATCGAAGAGCACTGCTGCCCTCTCGGATCCTGAGGTTGTGGGCCACGTGTGCATCCAGCTGGGAGGTGAGGGTGCTCCTACCCTCTCGGTCCTCCTAGATATGTGGAGGCCACATGGGTCTATGAGCAGGCATGTGGGCCTACATGATGCATGCGGGTCTGGAGGGCGTATGCATCGCCTGCGGGGCCAACAGGCTACTGTAGGGGGTCCAGTGGGCCTATGCAACGCGTGCGGGCCTGGTGAACCTACGCGTCATGTGTGGGTCCTGGAGGGCCTGCGCGTCACCTACATGAGAGTCAACAAGGAGGAGTCAACACAGATGCCAAGTAACCAGGTGGAACGAGTGATGCTCATGTTATCCACCCCAGTAAGGATACCAATGATGTAAAATGAACAAGAATTAGATTAGGAAATAATCAATCGAACATTAGTATTTGCCATTAACTTCAAAGTATAAATAGGTTACAAAATAGATTATTTAACGACTTAGCATTAGAAGCGCTAACGTCATTTAATAATAGATTATTCTAACAAACTAACTAAATATCATAAGATATTTAGTTATTAACCATAGTAACTAGAAAGTAATTCATAGCATAGTAACTATCTCCTATGGTAGAAAAGTAAATGTAATAACATATGTAGTATAATGCAATATACTACCTATTTTACCCTAACACATTGGACAATGAATTCAGGCAAAGGTCAAACTCGAGTCAGAATACTTAGGGTAGATGGATGGAACCTACCCCATTGGATGTTGCTTTTTAAATATTTTGGTCGGGCCTGCATGCCCAGTTTTTTGTCTTTGTTTATCCATGCAGGCCTGCATGCCCAACTTTTATCTCTATTTGGTTTATATATCTGGGTTTGTATAGCTAGTATATGTTTGTTTGGGTGTAGGTAGTTGTGTCTAAGGGTTGATTGGATTTAATTTTTGAAGTGTCCTCAGTATCCGAGTGGTTGAAGATTAGCTTCTTTTTGTTATAAGGTTTGGAGGTTCTTTCAAAACTCCTTTTGTCCAACTAATCAAAAAAATATATCTATATATGTGCTTAAATTAACATCTATCCATTAATTGAGGGTGATACATTATATGACATTTATCAATGTAATCCCACAATATTAAACATCAAGCTCCAATCAAAGACTTACAATCAACAATCCTAGAAAGGGGTACCCAACCAACACAGAGAAAATGACTCAATTAAAGAAAACTAAATCCAATCACTCTACCAACCTCAAAAAGTGAAAATTTTTGCACTAAAGGAAACAACCTAAAAACCCAAAAGAGGCGGTCAAAAATAATCCTTGAGGTAATGATATCCATAAATAAAATAATGAATGACCATATACGGAACCAAATACCACAAACAAAATTGCCTAGAAAAAAGTTTCAAAAATGAAATAAAATCAACCCACAAATGCATGTGGGTCACACTCCTCCGTGGAATGCTACCAAAGCATTCCCAAATCCCTAGAACTATTGAATTCCAATGAAGAAAGGAGTGTCATCCAGACAATTTGAAATACCTACCTTCAAATGGGCCCCTAATAGGCATTAATGGAACTCCACACTTGAAATTTAAATCCACAATCAGATTTGAATCCCACCCAAAAGAGATTTAAATCTAAAAACAACTACAGGATCCTCTTTCCACCCAATGGTAACTAGGAAAACAAGAACATCTGTAGCACCAAAGGCGATGCAAAACTGGAAACTAGGAAAGAACCAGGAGTTCAAAATCTTGCAATAATAAGAAAAACACAAAATAACAACTAGGATCGAGAAAATAATCACAAAAATATCTACAACTCAAATCACATCGAGTAGCATCTCATTCACCCTGGGTGGAGAGATTTTAAAAGCATTCAATCTGAGTTATCTACTACCACACCTAATACTCAATTTTTTTTAGATCAAAATCAGGGTGGGTCCCAATGGCCACATTAGAGTTTAACTCCCTCTTATTAGGTCTTCCCACTTTTCTTTTAACTCCTATGACACTACAAGACTTTCTATCTCTTGGTTTTAGGGTCTGGGCAGCCCTTCTCTAGAATAGGGCCAAGGGAGGCTGTTGGAGTTTCCAGTATTTTCTACAACTCAAATTCCTCTATAGAAATGAAAGTAAAGGAGTTTTGAAGAGTAAAATAAAACTGGTTTACCTTAGGGAGTTGGGAATTTACTTCTTGGATAACCTCCAATCTCTTAATTGGTTTCCTATTCAGCTCCTCAATACCATCAAACAAAATATATGGATGAGAATCATTCTCCTAAATCTCCTTACTAGGACCAACTTGAGTTTCAGCCTTGAAAGAGCAATTAGAAATAGTCTCCTTACTCAAAGCACTAAGAGCTTTAGCCTCATCAAACATAAAAGGAGCAGGCTTTTTACCTTTTGCATTTTTGCAAAATTTCTTTGGCACCTACCTATGCCTAGTATTCTTGTGGACCGCTAACTTGCTCAAAGCTTTAGGATGTAGAAGAATTTTTTTTTTCTAATGTCCACATTTCCTACATTCTTGGAAAACTTGGGGCGTATTTTAATAATCAATGACCTAAATATAAGTACCCATATGAGAATTGAGTTCAACATAACTCATAAGTTCTTTATCAATATCTACAATTACACACATTTTGGCATAGAGCATCCGAGACATAGAAATGGTAGTCTGATCCAAGGAAACCAAGTCTCCAATAGTTTTGTCCACAACATGAAAGATGCTCTCATGCCAAATATGGAGAGGAAAATCCAAAAACTTAACCCAAAGTAGAACAAGGTTAATACTCTACATCAAAGGATTAAAATTTGATCCCCATTTATGCAGAAATAAACCCCACTTGCCAATAACCACTAACCTCCTTCCAACATCAGTTTGGAGCCCTCCCTGCAATTGATCCTAATGAGAAAAATTTCTTGGGATGGCCATGATTTCTAGAGACCTAAGAGGTCTCAATGATTTCTTATATATATATATATAAATTATTAAAGAACATGATTTTAAGAATATGTTATTTTATAAAAATATATCATTTTATTATTTTTTGGATTAGTTGGATGAAAGAAGTTTTGAAAGGATCTCCAAACCTTATAACAAAAAGAAGCTAATCTCCAGCCATTAGGATACTGAGGATACTTCAAAAATTAAAGCCAACCAGCCCTTAGACACAACTACCTAAACCCAAAACAATATCTACTAGCCAAACAAACAATGATACATAAGCTAAACAGAGATAAAAGCTAGGCACATAGGCCCAATGGGTAAACAAAGACAAAAAACTAGGCAGACAAGCCCAACCAAAACATTTAAAAAGTAACATCTAATGGGGAGGATTCTAGCCACACACCCTAACAATTCTAACTCGATTTTGACCTTTGCCTAAATTCATTGTCCAACGATCTAAGGCCATCTAGGAAATTACCTATCTAAATATGAAGATCTTGTTGTGTAAGACCTTGATTAGCTAGGAAGCCCGTAGTTTTGTTACCTTTGAATTGGTGCTTGAATTGGACTTCTTCTAAATTTTGAATCATTCTTCTAGCTTCAATTATTAAATTTGTAATAGTCCAGGAGGGATTTTGGTTGCCATTAATCATATTGATAACATTGAGTGAATCTCCTTCTATGATTAGTTTCCTATAATTCACCTAGTTTAGTTGGGAAACACCCTAACATAATGCTTGAGCTTCAATGAAATGGCTAGTTTGGTGACCCAATTTTTTATCAAAGGCAAGAAGAATTTTGTCCTTCTAGTTTCTAAACAACCCCCTTACACCCACCGAACTCATATTTCCTTTAGAAGATTCGTCAAAGTTGAATTTCATCCAACCTGATGGAGGGGGTTCCTAAATCATTCTAATCCTTATCGACTCACCTTGCTCACTATATTCTAATGTTGAGTTAAAAAACCCAATGATATCTCCAAAACTATCTCCCCTTCACAAGTTATCAAATCTAGTTTTAAAGATTTCACATTTTCCATTGTATCTACAATGGTCCTCGAGGAGACCGATGACTCATGATGGAAAATATTTTTAAAGGCATGGGTATTCCTTTCCTTCCACACCTACCACCAAATATGGAGCAACCTAAATTTCTAAAACTAGATTAGGTGGGGAGAGGAGAAAGGGGGGGATACTTTGAACAACCATGTCCTCTAGTGAGTTGGGAAGAACCCAAGCAACATCCATATCCAAAAAGAACTGACGAAAGACTTCAAGGGTATAGGCACAATGGGAAAATAAGTGGAAAAATGATTCAAAAGCCCTGCCACATAGGAAGCACCTATTAGGGAAAATCATTCCCCATTTTTGAATATTATCTAGAGTAAGGCACTTTCCTTGAATTGCCAACTAGAAGAACACATGGACTTTAGGCATCAGGGCTTTAATCCAGACTTGATTTTGAAGAACATGAGCTTATACTGAGAAGGGGGGTGAATAATATAAGATAATTTTTTTTACCTTTCAATCCATATGATAAAACAAACAATATAAAATCAGTAATCATTCCACAAATCATCACACACATGAGAGATGATTTAATGTGGTTCACCCAATGTGGGCTACTCCATGGAAAAAAATATATTTTATAATTTTTCTCAATATATTCCTTTTGGGAATCAATTCCCTATTACAATGTTTATGGACCTTTTTCCAAAGAAGACACCAATCCCCTTTCTTTGATTCATGGAACTCTATCCACAAGATAACTATTTCTCCTCTATTCTGGTCAGTGATCTTCTAGAAGCCTTCTGCCCCTACTGCCTTGGCTTGTGGATATCTCTCCATAAAAGACCTTTGTCCTCACTACCCTGGCTAATGAATCTCTATCCACTAGAGACTACTATCCTATGCTCTGTCACCTCCAAACCCTGCTCTCAACTCTTCTCAATATTTTTCTCGAATCTGCACTAACACTATTCTAGGTCTAGCATAAATCTGCTCCAATGCTATCTTAGATCTAGCACAAATCTAACTTTAAATCTACACCAAACTATATCCTCAGATCTACCCCAAGATTTAACACAAAGCTTGATCAACTTTTCCTAGATTTGCACCAAACTTGGTCCCAAGTGTAGTACAAATCTCCTTTCAAGTCTTCACCAAGACTTGCTCAATCTGCCCTCAAGTCTTTACCAAGTCTTGCTCAATTTTGCCTACAAGTTTTTACAAAATCTTGTTCAACTATATCCTCAAGTCTCCTCAAAAGACTTGCTCAAAATCTGTCCTCAAGCTTTCATAAAATATTGCTCAAACATAGAATACTCAAACCACTATTAATAATTTCAACGCTATTGTTCAATCAATGAAGTACACAACTTTCTCATACATTTCCAACAATGCTTATCAAACAATCCTTTTCACTCCACCTTATGTTTCACACACTCATTTTAATCACTTTAAACAAAAGAATGATTTACCCATACCTTTCATTTGATTAATAAAGAATTTGTCCACAAAATCTATCTTACTCACAACCAAATCCTTTTGCCAACTCAAGGTTAGATAGCAATAGTCTATCTCAAAATCTTCACAATAATATTCACTTCAACAAATATTTCTTCATACAATTTCCAAATCACTTATACACCTTATTACTCCTATATTTTAAAAATAGATTTCATCAACAAGAGTTATCAATCACATAAATATAATTCTCACATACAACTTATAACTCATTTCTTAAAATGATTTTCAATCAAACTAATAGACCTTTTTTCAAAACAACATCACATACTATATTTCATGCATTCCCTTTTTATTTAAAACATAATTAAAACAATCCCTTATAACTCCCTAATTGAGCATACACAATAATATTTATTTAATCCTCATAGATTTCAAATTATGGCAACAAAACTTTATCCAAACCTTATAACTCCTACTATAGAAAAATAATAAAAATTAATTTATCACCTTATAACTCCCAACTTTGGCAAATGCACATACATCTTGGAAAAAATTAATTACCACTATTGTCGCTCGACCTGTGATCTCCTAGCCCACATGCCATAACACAAGGGCCACAATCACATGGGATACAATGCCCCATGTGAACCAAGGAGCACATGCTCCTTTATATTTGTTCCCGTCAGCGCAAAAGTCAAATGGACTACGCTCAACAAAATTTCATGTGATTCAAACTCTGCACCTCGCTGCTCCTAATACGTTGTACCAACCAACCCAGATGCCACCTCACTTAGGTAGGGACAAGCACTTACCACTTTTCATCCTTCTACTACCTTCACAAATGTGAAAGCCTGCACATTTCTCTCTCTGTTGTGTGTGAGGAATAAAACATGCAAGGGAAATCGAATGCACATTAATGTATGGGTGTAGGCTACCTTAGCCTTATTTATACACATGTTCAATTAAACATATGACATCGGTTGCCTTTGTTTTAATTTGAATTTTAATATTTGAATTATTATATTTAATTATAATTATTTAAATCCTAAAGGATTTAAATATTATAATTTAAATATTTAAAACCTTTTGGACCTTTTCTTTTTAGGGAGAATCTTGCCACCATTAGTAAATATTTTAACCTTTTACCAAATTACCACCAAGGTAATTTATTGCCACCATTAATATTTTAACCTTTGCCAAATTACCACCAATGTAATTTATAAATCCTTTTGCAAACATTATGGAGAGGTCATCCTTTCTTCTTGCTGCCTTATACCTCATATGCCATTAGGAGAAATATTCTCACAAATATTTCCATCAACGTAGGACCTTTAACATTTCGACATTAATTTCATCAAATTGGGACACCCAACCTTTTGACATCAATGACAACAAAACATGATCAAATTTCCAACAATCTTCTCCTTTGTCATTGATGGCAACCCTCTTTCTCTTAAAGCATTCCTTATACCTTTTTCAATATTGCTCCCCCTGAATGAATGCTCTCCCCCTAACTCAAATCTCTCCCTCTTTGAAATCAATGGCAAAGGGACTCCTTTGGGACTAAATATAAGACTCTTAGCTCAGCCTCCTTCCTACCTTCTCTTCTTGAGGCGATTAATTTTTGGGTGGGAGTAAAACTACTCCTATTTTTATTCTGATATATTCAAAGGTTTATTTTGGAACTGGCTTAGTGAAAATATCCAGAATATGTTCCTTGTAGTAACATATTCCAACTTGACTTACTTATTTGTCACCTACTCTCTTAAAAAATAATATTTGATTATAATGTGCTTGGTCTTGAAGTGCATCATTGAATTCTTTGAAATGTTTATAGCACTTGTATTATCACAAATTATGGATATAGGGTGATCATGCTCTATCTTGAAGTCCTTTAAAGTTTGATTCATCCATAACATCTATGTACAACAAGCAACTACTGCAATATACTCTACCTCTGCTATGGATAAGGATATTAATACATGTTTCTTGCTTAGCCAAGAGACTAAAAACTTTCCATGAAAGAATGCTCCTCCACTTGTGCCTTTTCTATCATCAATGATGCCATTCCAATCTGCATTTGTATATGCTATGAGAGTGAAATTGTCACTTTTGGGATACCAAAGCCCAAAATCCATAGTCCTTTTTAAATACCTGAGAATATTTTTTACTGCTATCATGCATGTTTTCTTTGGTGGTGCTTGAAACCTTACCACTAGTCCCACTGCCTGCATTATATCTGGTCTTGTAGCTATGACATATAGTAAGCTACCAATAATAGACCTATACAATTTTTGATTTGCCTCAAGAGATTCATCATCTTTACTTTTTGCATCCTGTAACCATGGGGGTACTTACTGGTTTGCAATCTTCTAACTTGAATTTCTTTAGCATATCTTTTATATACTTGGTTTGTGAGAGAAATACACATTTCTCTAATTGTGAAATATGAAGTCCAAGAAATAAGGACAAATCACCAAGCATTGACATCTCAAACCCATTCTGAATGCTCTTTGTAAATTTCTAACACATCTTATCATTGTTGTCTCCAAAAATGATATCATCCATGTAAACAACCACAATTAGTAAGTCATTTTCTTAATTTTTGATGTATAAGTTATTGTCCACTATTCCTTTCCTAAAATCCTTTTCCTAAAGATAGTTATCCAATATTGAATACTAGGCTCTAGGAGCTTGCTTTAGTCCATAAAGTGCTTTCTTTAATCTGCATATATAGTCTGGTTTATCAGTTAGGCTGAATCTCTCAATTTGATCAATGTAAAATTCTTCTTCCAAGACACCATTGAGAAAGGTTGATTTAATATCCATTTGATATAATTTGAAGTTTTTGAAGCTTGAGAAAGCTAAAAACATCCTTATTGATTCAAGTCATGCAACGGGAGCAAACATCTCATCAAATTCAATTCCTTCAACCTGTGCATAAACTTTGCATACTAATATTGCTTTATTTCTGAATACCTGGCCATCTTCATTTAAATTGTTTTTGAAAATCTATTTTTTGGCAATCACATTCTTATATTTTGGTCTTGGTACAAGTTCCCAAGTCTCATTTTTTTCTATTTGGTCTAGTTCCTCATTCATTTATTTGATCCAAAACTTATATTTTTTTGCCTCATTGAAATATTTTGGCTCAATTTTAGATAACAAAGAGAAATTAGCATGCTCATTTGTTTCTATTATCTTTTTCCTTGTCTATATCTCATATGGATTCCCAATGATCAAATATCTTAGATGATTCTTCTACACATACCTAGATGAAGTCTTAGGTAATACTATTTGTGTTTCTTCTTCTTCTTCTTCTTCTAATCCGTCACCTAACTCTTCTTGGTAACTTTCTTCTTCATGATACACAATTTCTTGATATGGTTCTCTTGACCCTATATGCTCATCAACTATCACATTTATACTTTCTATAATAGTATGTGTCCTTTTGTTGTAGCACCTACAAGATTTACTCTTAGTTGAATAACCAAGAAAAATACCTTCATCACATCTTGAGTCAAACTTACCCAAAATTTTCTCTTCCCTTATTATGTAACACTTGCTTCCAAAAATTTTGAAGTATTTCATAGTGGTTGGTCTCCCTTTCCAAATCTCATATGGATTTTTGTGATGATTTAATTATACTTGAGCCCTATTGATGATATACACTTTTGTAAGAACTACATATCTCCAAAAACCATCTGAAATATTGGACTCATTAAACATAGCTCTGACCATATTTTCAATAGTCCTATTTTTCCTTTCAACTACTCTATTCTGTTGAGGATTTCTTGTAGCTGAATATTATCTCTTGATCCCATGTTGTTCATAAAAGTCTATGAATTCATTTGAAGTAAATTATCCTCCTCTATTTGATCTTAAACACTTAATCCTTTTACCTGTTTCATTTTCTACTAATTCTTTAAATGTTTTAAACTTCTCAAGTGCTTCTAAATTTTCTTTTAAAAAGGCTACCCAAATCATTCTGGAGTAATTGTCTATAAACAACATGAAGTAACTTTCACCTAGTAGATTATTTGTCCTCATAGGACCACATAGATCAGTATGAACTAGTTTCAATGGCTTAGATGACATAAATCCTTTTGACTTGAAACTTGTTCTAGTTTGCTTCCCATGCTAAAATTATGCACAAATTATATTTTGTGGCCTTTTTATCTTGGGTAAATATCTTACAGCCTGCTTGTTGCTTATTTTCACTATGTTGTCGAATTTTAGATGACCCATTCTTCTATGCCACAACCAACTCTCATATTCTTGTGATAGAAAACATTTTTCTCATTTAATATCACTTAGGATATAGAGGTTGTTTATAGTTCTATTTGCATCTGCAATAATATTTCTAGTTTTAGACTTTCTGATCTCACATCTATTTGGATGAAATGTAACCGTGTTCCCTTGATCATAAAGTTGTCTTACACTAAGTATATTGTGCCTCAACCACTTAACATACAATAAATTATCTATCTTTATTTTTCCATTATCTAAACTCAAAGTTCATTTTCCACAAATTTTTAATGATCCATTGTCACCAAATTTTACTGATCCTCCATCAATTTCTTTGAGTAAAAGAAGTTTACTCTTGTATCCTGTCATATGACTAGAAAAACCACTATCAAGGAACCACTATTTTCCATTATATTGAATATTAAGATTTGTTTGTACTAAAATTGATCTAACTATATCATGCTCTTTTCTCTCTCTTCTAATTTTTGAAGTTGTATTCTTTTTACTTGACTAGGGAAATACCATTTTGCACCATTTAGCCTTGTGCCCAAAATTATTGCATTTATAACATATGACATCATCATTCATAAGAGGTGCAAAAGAATTGAAATTTCTACCAACATTTTTTCACATAACCAATGCAATGTGCAACTCTATGACCATATTTGTTACATGAAAAATAATAGCCATGGAAGAGATATTGTAACCTATTGGAGTGCCTTAAATGATATGGTCGAGTGACTCTTCTTTTTTTTTTCTTATGATTGACTTTTATCTATGGATATTCTTTGCCCTCTTCTTTCCTCATGCCTTTTTATTCTCGAGTATTAGCATGAGCTATGAGCTTATCTTTGTTTGATGTCTCTGTTTCTTGAGAGTTCGACTCCTCTTTTTGTTTTCCTATATTTATATCTTGTTGTAACTTAGTATTTTCAACTTTATTCCTTAGAGAGACAATTTCTTATTCCAATATTTCACACTATGCCTCTCTTACCCTTAATAGTTATATCATATCATGTTAAATTTTCTTTCCGTCTTCCACCTTTATCTTGAGTTCTATGATATTTTGTAGAAATTCCATCTTTTCTTATTCATCCTCTTGAATTTGATCCTTCAAACTTGAGTTCTTCTTTCTAACCTTTTCCAAGTTCCTGAGAGCAACAAAGAATTCCTCTTTTATTTCAATCATGGCCTCTTCTTCATTTTTTAAATTCAAGTGTGTTCCTGTCATATCTTCCTCCAAGTTAGTATTTTCATGGAGATACCCGCTCTGATACCAATTTAAGAACATGAGCTTATAGAGGGGGTGAATAGTATAAGATAAATTTTTACCTTTCAATCCATATGATAACATAAACAATATCTAAGCAGTAATAATTCTACAAATCATGACACACATGAGAGACATGATTTAACGTGGTTCACCCAATGTGGGCTACTCCACAGAGAAAATATTATTTATAAATTTTCTCAATAAATTCCTTTTGGGAATCAATTCCCTATTACAATATTTATTGATATTTGTCCAAAATATACACCAATCCCCTTGCTATGATTCATGTAACTCTATCCACAGAAGAAATCTTTCTCCTCTATTTTGGCTGGTGATATTCTAGAAGACTTCTACTCCCACTACCCTGGATTATGGATCTCTCTCCATAAAAGACCTTTGTCCTCACTACCCTGGCTAATGAATCTCTATCCACTAAATACTAGTGTCCTCTGCTCTATCACCTCCAAAATTTACTCTCAAGTTTGCTCAATATCTATATCAAATATACACTAAAAACTATCCCCAATATAGCATAAATATGCTCTAATTTTATCTGAATTCTAGCACAAATTTACCCTCAAATATGCATCAAACTCTATCATAAAATCAGCCTCAAACTTTAACACAAAGCTTGATCAACTCTACCTAGATCTGCACCAAAATCTATTCCAAGTTTAGTACACATATACTTTTAAGTCTTCACCAAGACTTGTTCAATCAGCTCTCAATTATTTACCAAGACTTGCTCAATTTTGCCTACAAGCTTTCACAAAAGCTTGCTCAACTCTGTCCTAAAGTCCCTTCAAAAGAATTGCTCAAACTCTGTCCTCAAGATTTCACAAAAGCTTGCTCAAACATAGCATACTCAAACCACTATTTAGAATTTCAACACTATTGTTCAATCAATGAAGTACACAAAAATTTCTCATACATTTCCAAAAATTCTTATCAAACAATCCTTTTCACTCCACCTTATGTTTCACACACTCATTCCAATCACTTTAAACAAAATATGATTTGCCCATACCTTTTATTTGATTGATGAAGAATTATCCACAAAAATTGTCTTACTCACAACCAAATACTTTTGCCAATTCAAGGTTAGATAGCAACAATCTATCTCAAAATCTTCACAAGAATATTCACTTCAACAAATATTTCTTCATATAATTGCCAAATCACTTATACAACTTATTACTCCTATATTTTAAAAAATAGATTTCATCAACAAGAGTTATCAATAACATAAACATAATTCTCACATACACCTTATAATTCCTTTCTTAAAATGATTTTTAATTAAACTAATAGTACCTTTCTTCAAAAAAAATCACATACTATATTTCATGCATTTCCTTTTTATTTAAAACATAATTAAAACAATCCCTTATGACTCCCTAATTGAGCATACACAATAATATTTATTTAACCCTCATACATTTCAAATTATGGCAAGAAAAATTTATCCAAACCTTATAACTCCCACTATGGTAAATAATAATATTTATTTAAACCTTATAACTCCCACTATAGCAAAATAATAAAAATTAATTTATCACCTTATAACTCCCAAATTTGGCAAATGCACATACCTCTTACCAAAATTTAATTACCACCATTGTCGCTCGAACCTATGACCTCCTAGCCATGCGTGCCCTAACACAATAGCCACAATTGCATGGGCTACAATGCCCCACTTGAACCAAGGAGCACGTGCTCATTTATCTTCCTTCCCACCGGTGCAAAAGTCGAATGGACTGGGAAAGCATGAGATTTCGGAAGTTTTGAAAGAAAAACTATTTGCGATACATTCAAAATACAAATAAACGCCTAAGTCTTAAAGAGTGCAAAGCATGAAATGAAAGAAGCCACTCGAACGGAGATAAAGAATTTAGAGAAATCACAGCCCTTTTATTGAATTCTTTTAACCTCGGTTACAAAGGTGCATCCTTCCTTTTTAGGGGTTAGGAGCGTTTAAATGAGTTTTTGGATTACAATCGTGACTTAGTCTTCCCTCTTCCGCATGCCCACATTTAAAATGGGCGGGCCAGAATGTTGCCGCCGCTTGCGATAATGAATCCTTGGTTCTGCTTCTCCTGCGATCAAAGAAACAATGACATTGTTAGTAGCACCTGCTGCAAATGGGAAAAGTTTGTTCTTTGAAATTAATGAAATATGCATGTAAAAGGTTAATTAAATCGGTAAACAAAACGATTCTAAGCAACCTGCAATTTTGACAGAAATCGAAAAATATCACCAGATAGCCGCTGCCATTAAAACAGTCGGCCAATTTGCTCTTGACTGTAATTCGCGAATCAATGTTGTTACCTGCAGGTTAGTGGGACATCAAACGACAAAAGCATGATATATTCACTAAAATCTTCTGAAATCCAGATTAGACGTAAAGTGTAATGCAAGATATACTCGAACAGAAAACGTAATGCATGATATATTCGGACGTAAAGCGTGAACTATTTAAACAACATAAAGCATAATGCAAAACAACACGCAATGACCGAATGGATTAATCATGCAACTAACAAAAAGTGTGGGGTGCCCAAGCGGGCCGCCCCGTTAAAACTTGATTTTGACGCCAATCCACTAGGGATGGGCTCAAAATCTCAGAGAATGTGGTGTCGGCGAATCGATGGATTACTGTGGTCCAATGTCGGGTTTGAAGGTTCGGATTCACCTTCTAGCAGCCACCAATAACCTCTCCTACGAAAGAGATTACGGGTGTAGAAGGGATGAATCGGAAAAGAGTGCAATCGGGTGTTTAGTTTGACAGCACTTCGTTGCTTTCAAAATGCCTGCCAACCTCTCCTTTGGGTGGAAAAATCCACCATTTTATAGACCCAGGGGGTCTCTTTGAATAGGCGTGCATAAGCGCCACGTGTTGGTCATAGGTGCCATGTGGCGGTCATGTCTCCACGAGAGAGGAAAGTCCTCCACGACTCGGGCTTTCATGAATGCCACTGTGACAGTCCTCCAACGGCCCACGTAACTGACTGACTTCCACTACCAGTTGTTTAATGCCCATTTTTGTATCTTTGTCAAAATGCCTGTATTTGTTTAAAGTCTGCCTTTGTTGGTTAACGTGCACTTTTAATTGTTTAATGTCTACTTTTAACGGGTTGAATTCTACCTTTGAATGCTTAAAATCCGCCCAGGCGCAAATGCCGAAGTGTCACGATATCCACACGGTCGACACTTCCACGCCAGAGTGCCATATCCACGCCACCATCCCCAACTTCGCATCGCTCGCATATCGCGACACTTCGGCCAAGGCCTTCTTTTGATTAAGACTTTCTTTTGCTTAAGACTTTGTTTTGCTTAAGACTTTGTTTTGATAAAGGCTTTGTTTTGATAAAGGCTTTGTTTTGATAAAGGCTTGTTAAAACGACCAGCATTGCTTTGTTTATTTTTCGACCTTCTGAACTGTTATGTAAGTGGCTAGGACCACTGTTTGACCTCTGAGGGCTGCCCTGAAAGCTGTGTATGTCAATGCGATCAGTGTTTGTAGTCACATAATCGGATTGGTGCTGTTTTGGTGTCTACAGATGCCCCTTTTTGGGAAGCGCTACGGGTGATGCAGTGCTGAGCAAAAATAGATAACCAAAGCACTAATGATTAGGGTTTCTTGGTAACCTAACCAAATTTTGATGCCCCAAGTATGGAAAGGGCATGCATTCTTGAATCCTTGCTTTTGACGAGCTAAGGAATTTGATTTCAAGTGTTAACCTATTTTGGTGAGGTGTGACTTGAGCTTGGACATTGATCAGTCATGATTAGGCAAAGGGCGTAACCTTTTGTCCATAGGGGGAACCTTGTGTTCATGCTTCGGGAATGCCAAGTGTTTGATCAATTTGATGATTGCTTGTTTACTGCCCCAAGCAGGAGCGTGATTGTCTTTGTCAATGATTCTTTGAATGCATGTCATTGCTTTGATTGGGTGTGTGCTTGTTGATTGGTGACTAAGTGTGACTACCCCCTCAAGCGACGAATCGATGAGGGAATGACCTTCATGAGAAAAGCGACGAGTCGCTTGACCCAAGATGACTTGTGCAAGGGTGCCTTTAGATGTTTTACCATTTAAGCATGTGCAATTTCCCGACATTTGGACCTATTTTTGGTGGGTGTTAACCCTTTTGGTGATGCCATAATGGGGTGAAATCATCAAAAACCCGTCTTCCCGTGGAGCGGTCCGGCTATGGTAGCCTTCTTGGGGAAGTAGGAGAGTGACAATTTGAGCCCCGACATCGATTTTTCTATGCCAAGAGGTTAAGTGCAAGAGCACTTGTGTCCGGCAATGCTTATTGCTATGTTTTTGTGTTGCATTTTTGTGATGTTTTTGTTGTTTTGATTTTCTTGCTTTGTGTATATGTCATGATTTTATGTTATGCATAATGATTGATGTTGATGGATGCATGCTACTTTATATTGATGTATGCATATGGTATGATAAATATGATTGTTGTATGTTGATTTATTTTGATGGATGCATATGTTGTGATGAATGCAAATGTTTTTGATTTATATGTGATATGCAGAAATGAAATGGATGGATAGAATTTGTGATGTTTGGCTATGGCACCATAGACTGTTTAGAACTCTATTATTTTGTCTTTTAGGCGATTGCTGTGATGCATGACTTTGTATGTATACATGTGGTTTTTCTTTTTTTGTATTTTTTGATGGTATTGTAAGGATGAAAAGTAGCGCAATTGGTTTAGAAATGTAGCTAAGGTTTTCTGAGACTCAGACGGTTTTAACTCACTAGCCATGACTGTACTTTATCTTACAAGACTTTTGAACAAGGTATGAATCGGACTTGTTTTTGACCAAGCTATTTCACATCCCTGTGTGTGCAATTGAGTTCATTTATGTGGTATTTGTCAGGATACCGCCAGTGCCAGATGGGCTTTCAACCGAACCTGTATCGAGGATCACCTAATTAGCTCCACTAACTCCTTTGTTGTATTTAGTTAGATTAATCTGCGGTGTTATCCAGGATACCATAAGCTAGCTCATCCTTATGCAAACATTGGTCTGCACATATGCAAAGCGAATGTGACAGACATATCGTCATGCGGGTAGGATACCACCATTGCCAGATAGGCTATCAACCAAACCTGTAATGAGGATCACCTAGATGGTTTTCGAATGCTGAGAATTCCAGGGATTCAAGTTCGGGATATTTGTTGGCTGAATGATTTAGAAAGTTGCTCGTCTATATAGTGATGAAAATCACTGTTTATTTTCTATTAATTCTTTTTGAGCAAGGATTTTGAATAGTGGTGATAACCACTGTTATTTGATTTTGTGTTTTGAGTATTGTGAGTTTGGGCTTGTGAGTGGCCTTGATCCTTGTGGCCTTGGGGATGACTACCCATCCTGGTTAGGGGCGTGTAGTACGAATCCTTACGACGTTGGGAACCAAGGGGGTGATGGAGATTATGGAGCAAGGGCATTGATCTGTTAGGCCTTGGGGATGACTACCCATCCTGGTTAGGGGCGGATAGTACGAATCCTTACAACTTGGAGATCAAAGGTGAATGGAAAGTGTTAGGATGATGATTTGTTGGAATTTTGTTTGTGAATGGTGTTGATCCCTTTAGGTCTTGGGGATGACTACCCATCCTTGGCAGGGACGTGTAGTACAAATCCTTACAACTTTGGGAACCAACTATGATTGGAATTTGGTAGTGGTGAAAACCACTGTATATGGAGGTGAATGGATAGGAAAGAGCTTGTCCTTTTGTCAATTCTCAGCATTCTAGAACCATTCGCATGGGGGGATGAGCAAGATAACCGTTTCACTTATGGTGACCTGGATTACTGTGCAGGTTTCATCTTTCGTTCACACAACTTGGGAATTTTTATGTGTTTTAATTTGTGTTGGGATGTTACGTAACAAGGTGTATTTCAAGTGTAACTCTACCTTCGTAAAATCTGTCTGACTCGATACATTACATGGCTAAAGAGCAAAATGATGACTGAATCACGAAAACTCTTGATACATTAGAAGACCACTGACTCTAGTGTGGTAAAAAGCAATGCATGGTGTTTTTGTTGTTTTTGTAAAATGGAACAGTGTGGAACAAGATGGACTAGCAGAGCAATTACAACCTATGGTGCCTTTGACCTGTACGACCACAAATATGCAATGTATGGATGCAATGCTTTAATGCAGCTATGTATTTTTGTATTTTTGATGGATTGATTTTTGTGAATATGAAGATGAGGTGCGAGAAGAGCTCTCTATTGATGAATTTGAGTATGCCTAGAAATGAGATGCAAATTTTTGTTGTTTTTTGATGATTTTTGTTGTTTTTGAATTTTCTTGATTTTTGACCAAGCGATTGTGGAAATCCTTGGAGCATTTTGGGATTGACCAAGCGATTTTAGAGATCCTTGGAGCATTTTTGGGATTGACCAAGCGATTTCGATAATCCTTGGAGCATTTTTGGGATTGACCAAGCGATTACAAGAATCCTTGGAGCATTTTTGGGATTGACCAAGCGATTGCAATAATCCTTGGAGCATTTTTGGGATTGACCAAGCGATTGCAATAATCCTTGGAGCATTTTTGGGATTGACCAAGCGATTGCTATAATCCTTGGAGCATTTTGGGATTGACCAAGCGATTACGATAATCCTTGGAGCATTTTTGGGATTGACCAAGCGATTGCGATAATCCTTGGAGCATTTTGGGATTGACCAAGCGATTATAGAATCCTTGGAGCATTTTTGGGATTGACCAAGCGATTGCGATAATCCTTGGAGCATTTTGGGGTGACCAAGCGATTGCGATAATCCTTGGAGCATTTTGGGGTGACCAAGCGATTGCGATAATCCTTGGAGCATTTTTGGGTTTGACCAAGCGATTGCGATAATCCTTGGAGCATTTTTGGGATTGACCAAGCGATTCTAGAATCCTTGGAGCATTTTTACCAAGATTAATCCTTGGAGCATTTTTGGATTGACCAAGCGATTTTAGAATCCTTGGAGCATTTTGGGGTTGACCAAGTGATTGCGATAATCCTTGGAGCATTTTTGGGATATGGCTCTCTTAGATATAGAATGGTCATAAATGACTGATATTCAAGGGTTCTGTTTCCTTGATTCCGTCAAGAGAGGCTAGTCGGTACGTCCCGGGTCCTATTTTGCTATCAATGACATATGGACCTAACCAATTTGCCGTGAACTTGTCCCTTAGGTGGGACGGCAAATTAGAGTTCTGTTGGTTTTCCTTCAAAACCAAATCACCAACCCGAAAGTCCCTTAGGTGAACTTTCATGTTGTAAGCTTTCTTAAGCCGCTCTTGATAGATACGTAAGTGCTCGAGAGCATTAACGCGTCGTTCGTCAAGCAACGTAAGTTGGTCTAACCGGGCCTGCCGTGCAGCGTCATCATCGATGAACTCCTGCATTGATATGCGCAGGGAAGGAATTTCCAACTCGAGAGGCATTACTGCCTCGGAGCCATACACGAGCGAAAACGGAGTGGCCCCAGTTGGCGTCCGAATGCTAGTGCGATAAGCCCAAAGGGCAAGTGGGATTTGGATGTGCCAATCCTTATGACTGTCTGTGACCGTATTTTTAAGGATGGCAACTAGCATTTTGTTTGACGCCTCTGCTTGCCCATTTGCCTATGGATAATAGGGTGTCAAAAAACTGTGCTGAATTTTGTACTTTGTGGTCAAAGCACGCACGTCTTTGTTCTTGAATGATGGCCCATTATCCGAGATTATTTTGGATGGAATACCAAAACGACATATGATGTTATGCAAAATGAACTCCACAATGCGGGGTCCTGTCGTAGAGGTCAGCGGAATTGCTTCCACCCACTTGGTAAAATACTCTGTGGCCGTTATGATAAACGTGTGACGGCCTGACGATGTAGGGGAGATCTTTCCAATTAGATCGAAGCCCCACTATAAAAATGGCCAAGCAGACTGGACTGTCTACAAGGCCTGGGAAGGTACGTGCATCAAATTGGCATGATGTTGACACTTCACGCACTTCTTGACATATGCGCAACAATCTCGCTCTAAATATGGCCAATAATAGCCCATGCGAAGAATGCGCTTTGCAATGGCCATACCACTAAAGTGGCCACCACATGTACCATCGTGCGCTTGGGCGACTGCCCAAGTGGACTCTTGCTGGTCCAAGCAACGAAGGAGGATCCCTTCATAGCTGCGACGATACAAAATGTCTCCTATCAAGACATACTTAGCCGCTTTCTGCTTGAATGTTCGTTTTGCGGCATGCGTCAATCCAAGGGGGAGATTACCTAACTTGAGGTAGTCTCTAATGGGTAAATACCAGTCCTGTTGATCGAAAACCTCGACAGTATGAACAGCCAATCCCTTTTGAAGTTCCTCCCTAACAAATGCTGAGCGGGATAGAACTTGTAAGAACAGCGTTGTGTTGCTATTAATGGGAGTAGGGGAGAACAAGGACCCCCAGTTGGCATGTTTCAGACGATCACGGATTCGAGAGAACTTATCCGAGGATGGTTCAATCTGGATCATGTGGATTCCTGACGTCAAGTCAGAGCTTGCACGCTCCATCATGGATTGCGATAAGGTTTTGACTTGGATGGTTGTCATATCACCGGAAAGGTCTTGCGGGATTAGTGACCCCAAGGAGGCCATTGTGTCCGCAAAATGATTCGATGACCGAGGGAGTGCCTCGATGTCATACCATTCAAGTTTTGCCAAGAATTTGTCCACAAGGGCTTTATAAGCCTGCAAAACTAGGCATTTGCATTTGTATACCCCTTTGACTTGATTGACGATTAACAGCGAATCACCAAAGATGTTTAGTCATTTGATGTTCATGGCGATTGTTGTCTGAAGACCTATGAGCAAGGCTTCATACTCTGCATTATTGTTGGTGCACGGGAAGTTTAATTTAAATGACAGGGGCATTGGAGCACCCTGCGGTGTGAAGAATACTATTCCCGTGCCACCACCTTGCTCACATTTAGAACCATCAAAAAATAAGGTTATGTCGGCCTGTGACTCAGGCTCATCAGAATCTGGCGATTCTGAGACATGGAAGACCCCATCATCGGGTAGTTCTATGACTAGAGGCTGATCGTCTTCAAGAGGAGCCTCTGCTAGTTGATCGGCTATGACTTGTCCTTTGATAGATTTTTGTCCAATAAATTCTATGTCAAATTCCGTCAACAACATGATCCATTTCGTCGTGCGACTACTATGATAAGTACGACTCATCATGTATCGCAATGGATTCTCCTTAGACACAACATACGTAGTGTTGCTCAGCATGTAGTGGCGTAGCCTCTTGGTAGCAAACACCACTGCCAAGCAGAGTTTCTCAACGTATGCATAGTTAAGTTCGTAACTGACCAGGGTGCGGCTAAGATAGTAAGTAGCCTGTTCTTTGTGAAGTTCATTCTTTTGGGCCAGCATGGCGCCCAGTGCCACCTCAGTAGCTGAGATGTATAAGTAGAATGGCACTCCTGGTCTAGGTGGTGCCAATACTGGCGGCGAAGCCAAGTATCGTTTGATTTCATCAAAGGTTGACTGGCACTCGTCATCCCAGTGAAATGTAACCCCCTTGTGCAATAATTTGTTCATGGGTCGACACTTGTCAGATAACTGCGCTATGAAGCGCTTAATCGACGCGACCTTTCCTTGCAGACTTTTGAGCTGCTTGATAGTGGTTGGGGGAGCCATTTCAAGGATTGCCTTGACTTTCTTTGGGTCCACTTCGATGCCTCGCTTTGAGACTATAAAACCCAAGAGTTTTCCAGATGTGACGCCGAATACGCACTTCTTGGGATTCAATATGACCTTATGCTCTATGAGGCGATCGAGAATCTTGCTTAAGTCACCGAGATGATTCGAGCGCAAAAGAGACTTGGCTAACAAATCATCCATGTAATCTTCCAAAGTTTTATGCATGTAATCATGGAAGATGTACGTCATGGCACGTTGGTAGGTGGCGCCAGCATTTTTAAGGCCAAAAGGCATGACCTTATAACAAAATGTCCCCCAAGGCATTGTGAACGCCGTTTTGAGTTGATCCTCAGGATTGATACGAATCTGATTGTATCCTGAGAAACCATCCATGAGGGATAGCATTTCGTGACCTGCTATAGCATCTACCAATGCGTCGATGCTTGGCAAGGGGAAATCATCCTTAGGACTCGCTTTGTTTAGATCTCAAAAATCAGTGCATATGCGAATCCTCCCGTCGGGCTTCTTGACGGGCACCATGTTGGACAGCCATGGCGGATAATCCATGCAGATGACAAACTGTGCATCCAACAACTTTTGCAATTCATCTTTGACCATCAAGGCCACTGTTGGGTGCATCTTTCATAGTTTTTGCTTTACGGGCTTGATTGTCGGATCAAGCGTTAAATTATGCGTGACTAGCTGCGGGTCTAGTCCCGGCATGTCTCTGTATGACCATGCAAAAACCTCCTTCTTCGCTTTGAGAAGGGCAATGTAGTCGGCTTGCTCTTCGGGGGAAAGACTTACCCCTAGCTTGAGAATCTGTGGATTCATTGGGTCTATGCCGATGTCTACGTCAGTCGTCTCCTCGACTGACATGTGGGATCCGTCCTCCAACTGATGTGGAGTCGGGATCAAATGGATATCATTAGCTGAGTTTAGATCTACGTTTGGAACCTCGGGTCCCTCTTCAGCCTGAAAAATATCCTGAGTTGTCCCTGGGGTAAAATGAGGCATTTCACCGAAAGGCCAATACTTCGATGGGGAGAGCGGTGAATTGACGCGATCCCAATCGATGGCATCTATGTCTAGATGCAATGACCATTTTGGATCGGCCGGATTGCGGATGGGTGCGGTCAAATCAATGGAGATCATGTGGATGAAATGAATTTGGTCTCCATTACCATGGGTGTGATAACTCGAACATTCTGGATGCTCCCTATGCTCTGGATCTGGCTCTGTAGGGACGGGCATGAACGGATCGGCCCTATGTGTTGATAGGAAGACGGGGTCTTCCCTCGGCACTGATGTCATGATAGGGTCTCGGGGTGGACGGTGCTCATCTTGAATTTGGAGCCATGGATCCAACACTTGGTCCCACCCCGCTGGGTCTACCCACCATTCATGCCCTAACCTTATGCCCATCTGTCCCATCAGATCTTCATGAGTTAAAGGGCGATTATGCCATCGCGCATGATTGAGATAGTTCATCTCAGTCTCATCTTCTGAATCACTTTCGGAGATCCAAAAATGTTCATTCTCTTCAGCAACTGTTACTTGCGACATTGAGGGTTCTCCTTGTTCCAGCAAGTTAATCTGGTCCCATTGCGGTTGTTCCACTCTTGGTGGAGGGACCTGATTCTCTTGACACTATATTGACTCAACTGGAACCTCTAAGGGGAACAGCTTCAAAAAGATGTCCGGACACCGTTTATGTTCTCTTTGGGGATTAGTGTCCAAACTTTCACCTCTCTCTAGCAAAGGAGAGGGATTACTGATGTTGCCAAGGGTGTTTGTTGACCATGGGAGGTAATCTCCCAATGTATATTCTGTATTTGGGTTGGCATAAGGATCTGATGCCAATCCACCCTTGTTGCCTATTTCTAGGCCTTGCATGTTTTCTACCAAGATGTCTAAGGGCAGGGGGTGGTTGAACCCTACTCCCGACTTATCATAAGGCATTTGATATCTTGGTTGGCAAAGGACACGCACCCCTTGCTCATATCTACCTAACCCGTATCCGTGCCAATTGCATTGGCCTAGATATCTTAGAGCGAAGTTCGGGTTCGACAGATAATTGATATTTTCGACAAAAGGCTCTTCGTCCTCGTCCTTTTGCTTGCATGGTTCAACACCATGATCAAGGCCCCCATACACAAAATTTGTCTGGTTTGGTGGGTAACCTAAAGGAACAATTGTCCCTATGGGAAGGCGAGGTCTCCCCATGTCCTGCACTGATTCTAGCGCGGGCGTTGCTACAACATTTTGCACCAGATATTCTCCCAGGCCCGTACTGGCCATTTCAACAATAATTGTTGATGATTGAGAGGGAGGAAATGGAAGGCCTTCCTGAGTCCATTCCATGTTGGGTGGATTAGGAATCTCAGCTTCCATTGTGCTAGGTATTTCTTCTGTTGAGACAGTTGATATCGTTGGCAACACCTCTTCTAGGGGTTGAGCCTCTTCCAAGATCTTTTTTCCTTTGTCCTTCTGTTTAGCCATGACAGGTGGCATTGGTAATGAAGGAGCAGATGATGTAGATGCACCTGGCTGGGGTTTTGATGGATTAGTCACCAGTGGTGCTCGCGGCATCGGACCCTGTCTAGATGGATTTAACTGGAAATCCAAGTGCGTCGAAGGGAGGGTCGATTGAGGCATCAAATGCACCGCATTGCAATATTTGAAGGGTTCTAAGTCCATCGGGACTACATGTATTTCTCCTTCAAATGCATACTTTAGACACTGGTGAGCTATCGAAGGGACACACTTCATGTCCCTGATCCATGGTCGCCCTAGCAGTATGTTGTATGCCATCTCGCCTTCCAAAATGTGGCACAATGTGGGTATCGTCTTTTGTCCTACCCGGACGGGTAGAACAATTGTGCCGATTGTCGAGCATATTGCATCATTGAATGCTCGCAGTGTGTATGTTGAAGCCATGATATGAGAGGTTGGCAGCTTCAGATGTTTTAATGCTGCAGTGGTAATGATGTTACTGGATGAGCCAGTATCTACCAACACTCTCTTGTACGGGATCCCGTTGACCCGCGCGATAACGTGCAGGGGTGGATCTGCCATGTCATTCGATATTGCTTTAACTTCATCCTCTCTCGAAGGTAATGACTGGCTCCGTACATCGTTTTACATGTCCTACAAAGTTATTGAAGGAATTTGCTTCGTGAGGCTGTAATTCGATGGCTTTCAAAATTTCCATGAGAGCTTCTCTATGGGGTGTTGACTATTGTATAAGCTCATAAATGGAAAGCCTAGCCGATGTGGTCCGCAAACTCTGCGTGAGTTTGGTCCGTATCGTGACCTCGGGTCTAGGCGGAGGCAATTGCATAGTGGGTTGTTGAGGTTGCGATGTTGAAGGAACTTCTCTTGTAGCTGCCTCCGGGGCAGCTGCTGGGTACTTTTTGTTCCTCGTTACTATGCTGATCATTCCCACATATCCTTGCATGGGGAGATTCTGTCGCACCTCATTAACCTGAAGAGGTTTTGCCTGTGCCTCATGGGCAGGCAAAGGGTCCTTGAATACCCCCATCTGTTGATTATTTGGTGCTATGGGGTTGTCCACTGCCAATGTTTGATTATCAATTAAATCTTGTATCAGTCCCTTGAATTTCCAACATCCATTTAGGTCATGTCCCCTTCGCCTATGGAACCTACAATATAAATCCTCTCTGTATCCCTTAGGCTTGGGAGCGTTAGGATCTATGGTTTGGATTTCAGGAAGGTTGATTAGATTTGCCGCTGACAAGCGGTCAAATAGGGAGTCCCTGGACTCCGTATAAGGGGTGAATTGTCGCCTAGGGCGACGCTGCTGATTTTGCTCCTGTCTTTTATTTTCTCTTTCATAATTAGGAGGCACTACCTTGATAATTAGCCTTTTGAGGCTGTATTTCTTGCACAGGCTTGGGAACATTTATCGTAACTTGATTAACTGCAGTGGGTTTTGGTTGCGTAGTCCCGGTCTTAGTGTTTTTGTTCCACTCTTTCTTTTTAGGCTTGGCGATTGCGCCCTCGCCTATTTTGATCTCTTCTATAACTCTGGCTTGCGCCAAAGCTTCTTCTAGGCTGGCATATTGCTACAGCTGCAATAGCCCAGAGATCGATTTCAAGCAACTTTTTGCAAACATCTGTGTGAGATCAGACATAGGGGGAAGGTAGGGTAGCTTAGAAAGCAAAGCCCTCCATCGATTCCCGTATGCTGCCATTGTCTCTTCCTCATATTGCCTGAGGCTGGCCAGATCACTCAGTGATGCCTTCTTCTTTGTGTTGAAGGCAAAGCGTTCAAGAAACGCATCTACTAATTGATCTAGGTTATTTATGCTGTGTTTTGGTAATTGTGTGAACCAATCCGAGGCAGGGCCTGCGAATGTGGTTATGAATGTCCTAAGCAACAATGCATCATTATCTTGGATGCCGAAGCATTGGCTTAGGAATCTTGTGACATGTTCTTGTGCGTCCTCTTCACCTTTAAAGACTGCCAATTGAGGCAACTTGAAATGTTCGGGGTAAAGAGGTGTGGGCACTGAGGGATGCACTGGATGACTGCGGAGTTGACGTAACGTGGGCTTTTGATGCCCAGAAGCTTTTGTCTCCATAGACTCCAAACGCTCTAATAGCGCTTTGTATGCATCGGAAGATTTAATCTCTTCCTCTTTTGTTTGCTCCCGTTGTGAGTTTTAGGAGACTGGAGGCCTATGGAGGGGTGGCCGGATAGCAACCCCTCTACCTTGATAGGGCGTTTCGGCCCATTCTATCTTCTTCATACTCCTCATAAGCTTCTCGAGGAGTCTCTTGGGCGAGCTCGATGAACAGGAGTGAGTCCCCGCGGAGGGTGCCCATCATTGTTTCGAGGAGTGGCCTCCCTCTCAGGTCTATAAGGTCTCGAAGGCAACTCTTGACGAGGTCGTGGAGACCTATCATGCACTATGAGGTTGTGCCTCTCATATTGTTCTACTCTTTGGGTGTGAGGGGTTGGCACCTTCTCAGGTAGTTCATAACGTAGCTCATCCGCTTTGTGCTGCATGCATTCTTTATGAAAGCGATATAAGTGCTCTAACTGCTGATGACCTTGTTCAAGCCGCATGATCTGGGCTTGGTGGGCGGCATGTCTAGCAACTGCCAGGTCAAGTTGGTCTGCCCTCTTTAATTCTCAGGAGGCTAGCATCTTTCTTCGATGTATCTACCTTGATCTTGAGGATCTGAGACTTCTATGTGGTCGCTTCCCTCTGTCGAGGTAGGCGGCATTTACTTGAGGCTCTGGCCTCAATGGGTGATCATTATATCTAGCAGGTGCGGAAACGCAAGGCTCCCATGTTGTATGTTGTTCTCGAGGAATGCGATGATCTTCCTCGTTCTCCCTTTCATGGGTGTGAAAGGGGCGGGCAGAGTTAGCTCGCCCTGTGTGGAGAGCCCTACGCTCTGGGTTTTGTCTTTCAGTTCTAATGGGAGGCAAAGGAGAGATGCCATATTCACGTTGTCTCTCCTCATGGACACTGTGCCTCTCTAGCGCTTCATCGTGCTGTGGCCACTCATATCTAGCCTCAAAAGGCGGTTTTCTATTTGCGTTGAGTGCTACATGTAAAGCTTCTTCCCGAAAGGGGCTGTGTTGAATGGGCATACCCCACAGAGGGGGGTCCCAATAATTCCTTTTAGACATGGAATGATGTGGATTCTCTTGTGGGCCAGACCGCCAAGGCGGTATGACCAAGTCTTCAGGACTAAAGCGAAGGCGACTTGTGCCTGCTTCTTGTGTACCTTTCGGAGCTTCTGCCCTTGATTGGGCTTGGCTACGGGTGTACACCATTGTGGTGCTTTTCTACTAGCTAAGCAGATTTTTATCTTTTTGTTTATGATTTTTGATTTTTTTTTTGTTACACTAAGCAGAAATGAACACACACATACACAAACGGTGATTATCTCTTTTAAGGATTAATGGTGTGTCCTAAACTGGTTTAGTGCATTTTGATGATTTTGTTTTTGTTTTTGAATGTTTTTGAAGAACGTTTAAATGCATAATGAAGGCTCATATAACTCCCAAAATGGTCGCCCCTTCAATATACCAACCAGGCCGATATACCAACCTCTCTATATACCCGCCCTTACGAGAGGGAGACTATAGGTACGTGAGAGCAGATGGTACGTGGTACGTAGGCGGTACGGAAGGGGGATTGTCCTGTTAATGGCACCTACCATAGAAGACTTATCCTCGCGTGCATGGGAATCACCCCAGCGACACTCGGTCAGCTTTCGTCAGGATTTACGCCTAACAACAGTGACAATCGGGGAAATGGATGCAAAGCTAAGCCAAGGTGGTGATGAACCCACCGTTGGTCTTGCTCAAGGGCTGGGGTCTTACGACCAGCTCCTTGGTTTAATTTTACCACGTGAAGTGTGTGGGGTTCATTTTATTTAATAAAAATGAAACAAGCATAAACAACTTTCCCTAAGCAAGTAAAAGTTGACAAAAAAATAGAAACAAAATATAATAATAAAAATAAAATAAAAAAATGACAGGTACAATTTTGGAACCTTACCTCTTTTCTGCTCAAATCGGCTGTCTTTTCACCCAAATCGGCTATTTTTGATTCGGCCCGGTACCTTTAAGCACAAAACATAAATTTCAATTAGTTTCTGAATCTAAAAAAAAATAGGGGACAGGGTCCCACCGTGATCGCCATTGAAAGCATGAGATTCTGGAAGTTTTGAAAGAAAAACTATTTGCGATACATTCAAAATACAGATAAACGCCTAAGTCTTAAGGAGTGCAAAGCATGAAATGAAAGAAGCCACTCGAACGGAGATAAAGAATTTAGAGAAATCACAGCCCTTTTATTGAATTCTTTTAACCTCGGTTACAAAGGTGCATCCTTCCTTTTTAGGGGTTAGGAGCGTTTAAATGAGTTTTTGGATTACAATCGTGACTTAGTCTTCCCTCTTCCACATGCCCACATTTAAAATGGGCGGGCCAGAATGTTGCCGCCGCTTGCGATAATGAATCCTTGGTTCTGCTTCTCCTGCGATCAAAGAAACAATGACATTGTTAGTAGCACTTGCTGCAAATGGGAAAAGTTTGTTCTTTGAAATTAATGAAATATGCATGTAAAAGGTTAATTAAATCGGTAAACAAAATGATTCTAAGCAACCTGCAATTTTGACAGAAATCGGAAAATATCACCAGATAGCCACTGCCATTAAAACAGTCGGCCGATTTGCTCTTGACTGTAATTCATGAATCAATGTTGTTACCTGCAGGTTAGTGGGACAACAAACGACAAAAGCATGATATATTCAATAAAATCTTCTGAAATCTAGATTAGACGTAAAGTGTAATGCAAGATATACTCGAACAGAAAATGTAATGCATGATATATTCGGACGTAAAGCGTGAACTATTTAAACAACATAAAGCATAATGCAAAACAACACGCAATGACCGAATGGATTAATCATGCAACTAACAAAAAGTGTGGGGTGCCCAAGTGGGCCGCCCCGTTAAAACTTGATTTTGATGCCAATCCACTAGGGATGGGCTCAAAATCTCAGAGAATGTGGTGTCGGCGAATTGATGGATTACTGTGGTCCAATGTCGGGTTTGAAGGTTCGGATTCACCTTCTAGCAGCCACCAATAACCTCTCCTACGAAAGAGATTACGGGTGTAGAAGGGATGAATCGAAAAGGAGTGCAATCGGGTGTTTAGTTTGACAGCACTTCGTTGCTTTCAAATGCCTGCCAACCTGTCCTTTGGGTGGAAAAATCCACCATTTTATAGACCCAGGGGGTCTCTTTGAATAGGCGTGCATAAGCGCCACGTGTTGGTCATAGGTGCCATGTGGCGGTCGTGTCTCCACGAGAGAGGAAAGTCCTCCATGACTCGGGCTTTCATGAATGCCACTGTGACAGTCCTCCAACGGCCCACGTAACTGACTAACTTCCACTACCAGTTGTTTAATGCCCATTTTTGTATCTTTGTCAAAATGCCTGTATTTGTTTAAAGTCTGCCTTTGTTGGTTAACGTGCACTTTTAATTGTTTAATGTCTACTTTTAACGGGTTGAATTCTGCCTTTGAATGCTTAAAATCTGCCCAGGTGCAAATGCCGAAGTGTCACGATATCGCGACGTCGCGATATCGCGACACTTCGGCCAAGGCCCTCTCCTATTTGGGCACCGAAGTGTCGCGATATCGCGACACTTCGCCAAGGCCCTTGGCCGTGTCGCGATATCGTGACACTTCGCCAAGGCTCTCCTTGGCGCAAGTGTCGCGATATCGCGACGTCGCGATATCGCGACACTTCGCCAAGGCTTTGCCTTGGGCCGAAGTGTCGCGATATCGCGAGTCGCGATATCGCGAACGCCCTTCCTTGCCGTGTCGCGATATCGCGACACTTCGGCCAAGGCTTTGCCTTGGGCGCCAAAGTGTCACGATATCGCGACGTCGCGATATCGTGACACTTTGGCCAAGGCCTTCTTTTGATTAAGACTTTCTTTTGCTTAAGACTTTGTTTTGCTTAAGACTTTGTTTTGATAAAGGCTTTGTTTTGATAAAGGCTTGCTTTTGATTTTGATTAAGACTTTGTTTTGATAAAGGCTTGTTAAAACGACCAACATTGCTTTGTTTACTTTTCGACCTTCTGAACTGCTATGTAAGTGGCTAGGACCACTGTTTGACCTCTGAGGGCTGCCCTGAAAGCTGTGTATGTCAATGCGATCAGTGTTTGCAGTCACATAATCGGATTGGTGCTGTTTTGGTGTCTACAGATCGCACTCAAAAAACTTTGTGCAATTTGAACTTTGCACCTCACTGCTCCCAATGTGTTGTGCGATCCAACTTAGCTTCCACCTTAATTAGGTGGGGATAGGTGCTTACCACTTTTTGTCCTTCTGCTGCCTATGAAAAATGTGAATGCTTGTGCCTTTTTCTCTTTGTCACATGTGAGGAATAAAACATGCAAGATAAAGCGAATGCGCATTAATGTATGGGCTTAGGATACCTTAGCCTTATTTATAAACATGCCCAATTAAACATATGACGTCGGCTCCCTTGTTTTAATTCTAATTTAAGTATTTGAATTATTATATTTAATTTTAATTATATAAATCCTAAAGGATTTAAATATTATAATTTAAATATTTAAAACCTTTTGGGCCTTTTCTTTTTAGGGAGAACCTTACCACCATTAGTAAATATTTTAACCTTTGCCAAATTACCACCAAGGTAATTTATAAATCCTTTTGCAAACATATGGAGAGGTCATCATTTCTTCTTGTTGCCTTATACCTCATATGTCATTAGGAGAAATATTCTCACAAATATTTCCATCAATTTAGGACATTTAACCTTTTGACATTAATTTCATCAAATTGGAACATCCAACCTTCTGACATCAATGACAACAAAACATGCTCAAATTTCCAACAGATTCATCAGGAACCAGGGATCTGAATCATAGTCCAAGTAGCCATAAGAAGAATTAACTAAAAAGTGGCCATATTTCTCAGGATCCCAAACTAGCCTATCGTGAAGACCAGTGCCTGGGGTTAAGAACCATTTTATAGAGTTTTTTAATTTTATAAAAGTAAGTTTCTCCTCTTGAGAAATATTTGGGAAGTCAAAGTATTTCCACAAAATATGACCCTTGAATAATTCAAAAAATTTGGGACCAAATAATCTATCTATGATTTTCTTCAGACATGTTAAGATCGGGCAATCTTCAAGAGGTGATGACGAGGCTCAAGAATCTCCCCAAAAATCAATGGAATAACCATCCCCCACCACCCAACGAAGGCCTTTACATACATCCGCAAAAATATCAACTATACTAGACCAAAAAGTAGATCCCACCGGGAGAGCTTGGGATTTCAAAAAATTGTTGCCACCATAAAGATACTTAGCCTTCATAATATTAACCCAATTGACATTGTCATCATAAAATAATTTCCAAGATTGTTTTGCAATCAAGGCTCTATTCAATGTTCTCAACCTTATCAAAACTAAGCCTCCTTATCTCCTACTATAGACTTTATCTCATGCCACCAAGTGGAATCTCTTCTTCTCTTCAACCCCTAACCATAAGAAGAATTATTGGATTTGCTCTAACTTATTTATAACTTTCCTTAAAATCTTGAACAAGGAGAGGAAGTACATCAAGATGCTTTGTAAAGTGGATTTGACCAATAAAATATTTCTTGCTTGACTTAAAAGGGCATCATTCCACCTCACTAAATTCTTCTGAACTCTTTCAACTATTGAATCCACAATGATGGTTTTGATGCACCTTTGAACAGTGGTATCCCAAGGTAAATCAGCGGAAGGGAACCAATGTTGCACCTAAGAATATCTGCTATCTTCCTCTACCTATCAACAAGGGTGTGAAAGAGAAAAAACAAAATTTGTCTAAAATTTACCTTTTGACCTGTCACATTCTCAAAATCCACCAAAATTAATTTAACCGATTTAGCCTATGGGATTGACACCACGAGGGAAAGAAGAGTGACATCCGTGAATTGGTGATGGGATATGGAATCTATCGATTGGGTTGGATTCAAACCTTGAATAAATTGATTAGATTTGATGGACCTACCCAATGCCTTAGCCATAAGAATAAAAAGAAAGAGCTATAAAGGGTCTCCCTGATGCAGACCTCTATTGTTACGAAAGTAGCCCATCGGAGATCCATTAATAATTACTAAAAAAATTGCTAAAGATATACAAGATTTAATCAGTCTCAACCAACACTAGGTAAAGCCAAACCTGTCATGGACCCTAAGAAGAAAATACCAACCCACTCTATCATATGCCTTGTCCATATCTAACTTGAGAAGAGTCCCGGACCTCCAACTTTTATCATTAGATTGGATGATCTGATGAACAATAATAACACCATCCAAAATCTTATGTTGGGGCATGAAACCACTATGTAGAGCATCAATGATCAAAGGTAGCAAACATTTAAGTATATTGGCAATGGATTTAGTCAGAATATTGAAAATTGTATTACATAGGCTAATCAACCTAAAATATGTAAATCCTTTGGCACCCTACAATTTAGGCAGCAAAACCAAAAATGTGGAATTTAAATCGATCAAAATAAAATTATATCTTTGGACCTCTATGATTGCATTACAAATATCATGAACCAGAATATGCCAAAACCTCTAAAAAATATAGGTGGAACCCATCTAGACCTAGAGCCTTAAGACCTCCTATTGAGAATACCACCTTTTTTATCTTGTTGTTATTGAAGGGATCACACAAGATCTTGTTCATATCTTTAGAGACCAACATTGGGATGTTATACAGAAGGTGATTTTTTGCTTGCAAGTTTCTGGGAACTGTTTAGCATAACAAGTCTTTGAAGAACTCCACAACACTTTCCATAATATTTTTAATTTCCTTACTAACCTCACCATCCACCTTTCTAATTTCCTTGATCTTGTTGTGACTCCTATGCCTCAATGTAGAATTATGAAAAAAAATTGTGTTTTGGTCTCGTTATTTGAACCATAAATTCCTTGATTTTTGATGCCACATAATATCTTCTTCAGCCAAGATATTGTGCAAATACACAAGTAGACTTCTTTCTTTGGATCTCATCACCTCCATTACCTCCAACCTAGTTGAAATGGATTCCACATATTTGAGTTTCTCAATGAGTTCATTTTTTACTAACAAAATATTACCAAAAATGAATTTATTCCATTCCTTAAATTTTTCTTTAATATACCTCAGCTTCGATGCAACTTGAGCAATAAGGTGTCCTGAAAAGCCCTTAGCCCACCATTCCTTGATCTTACCTTCTAGTTCCAAATGAGGGATCCACATGGCCTCAAATATGAAGGGCCTACAAAAAATGGATAATTTTGAACTTGCTATAGCACTAGAGGATTATGATCATAGGCCACTTTAGGAAGAGATTGTAAATACACATCTCCAAAAAAAGGTAGCCCTTCCTTAGATATGAGGATTCTATCTAGCCTGAACTAAATATTTTTGCATCCCAATTGTCGATTGCTCCATGTATACCTAGACCCCTTCAACTCCAAATCCATAAGCCCTTGGGAATTCACAAAAGAGGTAAAGTCTTCCATGCTTTTTCAGACTGTAGTCCCTCCTTTCTTATTAGACAGGTATAAAGGGGTATTAAAGTCTCTTGCCAAAATACATGCTTCCTTGTTAAAAATATCTCATAACTCATAAGGAGTCCTATAATACCAACCTATTATGAGGAGAGTTAGGGGCATATATATTCGAAGTAACCTACTTGACCCCTGAGACTTTGGAAGAAAACAAAATATTTATAACTCTATCAAAAACTAGCAGAGTCGATCCTTTAATATATTCCAAGTTCCACATACATAATAGAAATCCTAAAGCTTCATTTTTTGAGTTGGCAATAAAACTTGATTCTCTATAAATTTCTTTTTAACTAATTCAACATTGTAACTATCCATTTTTGTTTCTTGTACGATAATAATATTCAACTTAAAATATTTCCTTAGAGAGGCCAATGCTCTTTGTTTAGAAATCATGTTCATACCTCTAATATTCCATGTGATGAGTCTCATTTATGATATTTGGAGTGATTTTCCCCTCAGGAGAATGTGGTGAGTGACAAAATAAATCCAGTTTAAGTTTCTTCTCTTTGGACTCTTTCTCAAATTTCAACTGGATTTGCAAGCCATCTACAATATTTACTTTTGCCTCCCTATTTCTTATATATTTTTTAGAGGGCTTACCCACCTTCTTGCACACACCAAAATTAGTCAATCACTTTCAATAACATCTTATTTATGGACAAGAATATTTCATCTCTAATAAACCTTCTCCCCGCTCTAACGACTAGGTCATATTTGGCTTAGGAGAAGAGCTAGATTCTTTCACCATCTTCTGAGGTGATACAAGCACCTTTAGATCATCCTGATTTTCTTTCTCCTCATTAGGGTTAGCATCTTCAGGACTTAAGCATTCAAATGAATTATGAAGAAATTTTACAAGATACCTATTTTAGTCACCAACTCTACTCTTCCCACCTACGAAAGGCTAGAATAAATATTGGACTAATTGATAGCAGCTAGATCTAGATTGCTAACTTCCACCACACTAGAATAATTCTCAATTTGGTTAGGTCCCAAGTTCTTTTAAGAAAACTAGTTGGGGTCTGAGGCCTCAGATGGCCCTGACTGAGGATGGCCTTGAGATTAAAATTTCCCTACTTTCTAACCTAGTTTCCCTTGGGAACCTCCTTTCTATTTGAACACGAAATAGTCAAGTGGTCCAATCTCCTACAAACTGAACACTTAAGAAGCTTATTTTCATAGACTATCATTTGAGTCCATACTCCATGTTTTTAAATAATATCTATATGACTTGGCAACTCCGCATCTAGGTCTACCATTACACACATTCGAGCAAAAATCATTCTGGATTTTGCTCTAGTGGCTGAGTATATTAACACTAACTCACCAATTGCATTAGCTATACCCCTTAGGATGTCTTCATGCTAGAGATGGATGGGAAAATTAGGAAGATATACCCATAAAGGAGCCATATTGATCTTTTGGGTTCATGGATTAAAATATTACCCCCAATTACATAGGAATAACACTTTTATTCCAAATAATAAGGGATTCCCTCCAAGGATCCACTTTGAGTCCTCCTCGCAATTGAGTTTAATCAAGAATAATACGTTAGAAACCACAACAATGTCCAGATAACCTTTTAGTTTCTATTTTACCATCACCCATCTCCTTATGGTGTCAATATCAGGTCTTCCACCATAGAATTTATCGACAAGGTTCCACAAGACCTAATCCATGGTGACTACCATAAGATCATCTAGAATGACCAACTTATCTCCAATAGAAGAGAGATAAAAAAGAGAATAATATTTTCAAGACCCAAAACCCTAATGGAGCAGACTAAGACTAAAAGTTATGATGGCATGATATTTTGAAGGCCATGAAGACCATAAAGTCTGAGATATTGGGAAAATATTAACATACAAATAATATCCCAACTTGTTTTAGTTAGAAGCTCCATCACGCCTTAACTTTCTTCTATTCCAGAATCAGCCTACGGGCATACTATTGTAACAACTTTTAGTTTTTAGTTATGTAAAACTCTTATATATAGAATGAGTGATCCAAGCAAATAGTCAGCTCTTAGGCATTTACAAGGGTATATACAAAGACTTCTGAAAGCTAAATAAAGATATCCATTCTGGTTCTTGTCTCATTGGTGTTTTGGAATCAAGTATGTATGTGTTGTCTATTGTATAATTAAATATAATTTTAATGTAAACCACATCAATTATTAATCTGAATTCCTACATTCTACAATTTTACATCATGATTAGAATTTTATTATCATAAAGCATTCACCAGGGGTTTAAGTTTCTATGTTTTTGTTCTATTATGCTTATCTGCAAAAGGTTGTAATAGTAGTAGTTGTTGTTGCTTAATCTATACCATTTTAATCCTCTAGCATTAGCTATATTTCCCTCTCTTTATGCATTTCCTTCTCTATCCTTTTCCTAAAAGAAACAAAGAAACAAGCCTCCTTTGGATATTGAACCAGGTATACCCTATTTTGACCTAGTCTTTCAATGTTGGCAAAGTCTTGGGCATAAACATAACCAAAGATAGATTTTGTTCCAACAATTTTTGGCACACCCGATGGGACCCAAATCCCACGCATTATACAGATCAAAGCCCTGGTGAATAGCTTTGCCTTGTCAATATTTTTATATCACCTAGTGACTCCGCACTAGAAAATAACCTTAGAAAATCCCTTACCCAGATTCTGGTCATGAACCATCTTTCATGATAACCAAATCTAAGGCTAAAAATTTAGAAGAACCCATAAAGGATTTTGAACTACACCTTGGTAGCCTCTAGGCTAACCCCATTTTGGTTTCTAGAATAACTTTTGCTTACATCAATAATTCAAAACACTCTTATACTTCCCATGTAGCCCTCCCTAGTACTGTCGCTAGTAGAATTTTAGCTCCAGTTATCCACATAACTGTAATGGTTTGGAATATTCCAATTTTTACTTACCCCACATGGAACCATATAGGCCCCCTGAACCTAGTAGCTCAACATATGATCCCTGTAGTAGCCCTAAAAGCTTTACCCCAATATGAAAATATTGGGAAGATGACTTATAAGCATTGTATAAATGTGGTTGTGTTGGCCCTCATACATGACATCGAGGAAAAGGATGTTATGATAATATTGCTAGTAATTTCCTTGAAAGAGAAAATGCTCTATTGGTATAGAGCTCTTGAAAATCACTCCATATATACATGGGCCTAGCTTGCCAATAAATTAGTGGAAGAATTCAACGAGTAAAAATATCCCTTCTCCCTGTTGAACTAGTTCACTATTATTTAGAAACACCCACAAGAGGAGATCGTGGATTTTAATATCAGATTTAGCAAAACTTGGCAAAGAGTACCTGACGATTTGAGACCAACTCATGAACAAGAAATGTATTATTATTTGAGATCTTTTGACTTAGATATAAGTATGGCAATTAAATAGTTTCATGTACACACTTTCCTTGAGATTTATCAAGAATCACAAAGGGCAGATAAAGACCTAATTGCTATTGGTCATTTTCCACCCAAATCAATGATGCCTATTTTCCTAAATCTACCTCAGGCATTAAATGTCACTTGCCCAACTAATACCAGTCTCCCCAAGTGGATCAGATAGCCTAGAATCCCATCAATACAAGCTCCTCCTATGCTTCCAATACTTCCCCTATCCCTACAATCCCCACGACTATGGTACCATCAACTCTAGATCCCCAACTAGCAGTTCTGCAAGATCTGCAAGCTTCTTATAAGACTTTATAAAAACAAATTCATATCCATGGAATGAAGAGAGGTAGAGAGAAATTCCCAATCGATAAGGTTCCCACAAGTATCTAGGGATCAAGATTCTACGAGTTCTAGGAACTATGATAAATCCAATACAATTTATGCCAATGAATACAATGAGCCTCGTAACGCTTTAGAAAAATCATTTTTTTGGTGCTCCACATGCAATGACCCTCATGGTGATACTTCTTGCATAATAAATTAGCATCAAATACGGAAGGTAGCTAGAGAAAACACCAAAAGAAGCCTAAATGGCCAAGTGAATATAATCATGAAAGAGAATCAGAATTTCATGATGCCTTCTGTGGAACAAGTAGCCATCCTTACTAGGTCAGGAAAGAAACCTCTACAAGTTGACCCCAAAGATCTTAACCCCTTGAAAGTACCTTCACCTTTGAGGAACCCTATTGAGAAAAGGACTTCTTATGAAAAATCTCCTCCTAGTTCAAGCCAAAGAGATACAAATACCTACAAGGAAGCACCATGATAGAAAGAAATAGAAACATAGGAGTAATCAAGAGACAAATTAAGATATCCTCCACTTACTAAACATAAAAGTATTGATGCTACTCAGGGGTATAGAAACAAGTATGATGCAACAGTAAAGGAAAAGAGTGTTGATCCCTCTCGTTTAACGTAGTTGAATAAATGAAGAAAAATCCCTCTAAAGCAACTATAACTTCTAGAAAAGATTGATTTTCTATAGGAATATTTGAGGTCTATGAAAAATAAGAACAAGACCCCCACTCATATGGATTCTGCACAAGCAAGTCTAACATCCACTTAGGGAAAAAATAGACCTCCCCCTTTTACTTATCTCTCCAAATGGAGGGGTGGGTTGTTCACAACTGCATGATAGACTCCAAAGCTGCAATCACTGTGATGCCCAAAGTAGTATGTGACATCATGGGTATGGAATATATAAGAAGTAGTCCTGGCATCTTATAGCTATATGGGACCCTCATGAAAACTATAGGGGTAATCAAATATATTCTGATAGTACTCCACAGGCTGCACCAACTCACAGTCATATAGGAAGTGGTAGTAGTGGAATTAGAGCTTTATTCTGGTATGTGACTTTCCAGGGAGTTCACAACCAAGATAGGAGGATATCTATCATTGGATTTTTCACACCTGGAAATCCCATTCAAAGGTAAAAGGGTAAAAATATTCAATGAGAAACCATCAACTTTCCATATCGAAAGACTTGAATATGAAAGTAAATAGTCCACCATAGCGAATATGATAACCGAGGAACTAGAAGATCTAAAATTGATGGAAGAAGCTCTGATTGTATTAAAAGAAGAAGACCAATTCTCCATCCAATATTTTAATGCCATGATTGAGATTGACATTGGGAGTTATACGATTTTGAAACCTGATAAGAGCAATCCCATTGATCCCCCTCTGGTAAACCAACCCACTGATTAGCTTTGTAAGCTTTTCTTTGGTTGGACCAGATGTAAAAATGGATCTGGAGTAGGTATTGTCCTAATATCTCCAACAGGCAAGAATTTTTTTTCTTACCGGTTAACCTAGAGTTGCACCAACAATGCAACAGAATATGAAGTACTTTGTTTGGGTATCAAGAAGGTTGAAAATATGGGCATCAAGCAACTACATATCTTCGGTGACTCTGAGTTGATAGTAAATTAGGTTACTAAAAAATGTGTAAGCAAACAACATTATCTTAAATCTTACCGAAATAGAGTCTGGGATCTACTAGAATCTTTTGAATATCTTAACATAAAGGTAATTCCTAGAGATAAAAATACTCATGCAGACTTATTGGCTTCAGTTGGGGCAAACTTCTGCCCTATAAGCAATATCATCCAAAATTCTAAAATAGTCAGGCTAATCTACAAACCTTCTGTGCCATCTAAAGATACCTTTTGGTAAGTTTTTGAGAATGATCAACAAATAGTGGATTTCCTTGTCCATGAGATGAATTTCTCTAACAACAAAATGGATGAATATGAAGAATATGAGAACATCATCCATTTGAAAAATAACCATATCCCGAAAGGATTGGTTACTATTGAAAGCTTATTTTATAATAATGATAGGTCGACTGGCCACAAAATGAAGGTCGACAAACATATATATAAAGAAACTCAAATGGAGCCTGACAAAGCCATCAAATTAGGAGTGAATACTATGGAAGTAGAAATGGAGTAAATTAGAGAATTGTGCAAGGAATTCCCTAAAATCATTGTCTAGATCTACAAAGACCTGAAAGTCTATTCAAAAGAAACGATCCAACACATGATTGAACTCGAGAAAGGTGCAAAGCTATTTTGGCAAAAAAAATGGCCATTAAATCCCAAAATTAAAGCCTTAATGAAATAGGAACTATCGAAACTCCTCAAGGGTAAAATAATTTACCCAATAAAGCATTCGACATGGGTTGCTAACGGTCCCGATTAGAAATAAAAATGGATACATTCGGTTATGTGTCAACTTTCACAATTTGAACAAGGCTTCTTTGAAGGATCATTACCCCCTCCCATAGATTGATCATATTCTACATATAGTAGTAGGATTGGAAAGGTTTTCACTCCTATATGGCTTATCTTGGTACAATCAGGTATGGTTCAAAGATGAAGATCAATTTAAAACCACATTCACAACTAAGTGGGGAACATTTGCTTACCATAGAATGCCTTTCGGATTATCCAATGCTGGAGAAAATTTTCAAAGAGATATGGATGTAGCATTCCAAGAATTGGTAAATAAGATAATAGTAATTTACCTAGATGACATGATAGTTTTCTCTCACCAAAAAGGATACCACATAGCACATCTCAGAAGCATATTTGAAAAGTACAGGGAGTTTGGTATCTTCATAAATACCAAAAAAATCATCTTTGCGATGGAGGAAGGACTTCTACTTGGTCATGTTGTCTCTAAGTCTGGTCTAGCCATAAATCCTAACAAGATGAAAGCACTGTTAGATATTCCCATCCCCCCAAACAAAAAAGGCTTACATTAATTTTTTGGCCAGATCAATTTTGTGCACAAATTCATAGCTAACTTTGCACAAATCATCAAACCAATGATAGAGATTTTAAAAAAGGATGTCATGTTCAAGTGGATAGATGCAAGGAAATAAGCCTTTCGACAGATCAAATAATAGATAGCTCAAGCCCCTATCCTAGTAAATCTATACTATTCCAAGGATTTTATTTTATATGCTATAGGCGAACAAGAAAGCTACGCTGCAGTACTCACATAGAAGGGAGATGACAATGAAGAAAGACCCATAACTCTTTTGAGCAAAACTATACAAGAACATGAAGAAAAATATAACTTCAATGAAAAACAAATATATGCAATAATGAAGTCTCTAAAAAAGTTTAGGCATTTCTTATCACATATCAGGATAATCGTCTACATCATCCATCCTGATGTACGAAGCTTCATAATACAAGGAGATCTTGGTGATACAAGAGCCAGTTGGATGACCAAAATACAATAATATGATGTAAAAATACACCCAACCAAGTTAATAAGAGGCAGAGCATTGTGCCATGAACTCGCCAAGCATGCTTCGCCAAAACACATAGCTTGCAAAACTCAGGAAGCAATATCAGATGATGATCAACCCCCAGAATGACTCGATTGGGTGGATGAATAGATCAATACTTCCAAACTAGGAGATGCCCAACAAATTTAAATTCCTCATGAAGAAGAAGGTACCAAATCTAGGCTTTGAAATACACCCTCCTTCTTGAAGGGTTGTATAGAAAGAATTTGGATGGAGTACTTCTCCATTGCATAAAATAAGAACAAAAACTGAATATCGTAGAAGAGTTCCATGGAGGATTATCAAGAGGACACTATTCAAGGAGAACCACTACCCTGAATATCATCAAGACCGGGTGCTATTGGCCAACCATCTTTGTAGATGCCTTTAAATAACAAGAGGTTGTGAAGAGTGTCAAAGGTAGGTCAGGAGAAAACATGAATGCTCCATTTCTCCTAAATTCCATCCAGGTCAAATAAGATTTCCAACAATGGGAATTGGATTTCATCGGGATAATCAAACCCAAATCATCCATCAGACATAAATATATCCTCATAGCCATTGACTACTTTACAAAGTGGTCAGAGGTAATACCCACCAAAAAGGTAGACCAAGAGATCATGATAGAGTTTATGGAAATTCTGATCACCAGATTCACCATCCTAGAGGCATTAGTCATTAATAATGGTTCATCCTTCATAGGTGCCAAGATGATTGAATTTACCTACAAATATAGGATTTATTTAAAAATATCCTCAAACTACTATCCTCAAAGAAATGGACTAGCTGAATCTACAAATAAAAACTTGCTCAAAATTTTGAAATGGAGCTTGAAGGACAACAAGAGAATTTGGCACTCCCTAACAAATCAAGCACTATGGGCTAATAGAATAACCATCAAGAAGTCCATCAACACATGTCCTTATTCCTTGGTCTACAACAAAGAAGCAGTCCTACCAGTGCACATAGAAATACCAACTTTAAAACTACTTAATAAAGCTGGTACAGAAGAGGTAGAATCAATGGAGAACGGGTTGGTCCAACTCCTACATTCAGAGGAAAAAAATGAACGGGCCTATAATAACCACCTAAAGCATACTTTTTCCATGAAGGGAGGGTTTGATAAGAATACCACCCTAAGGAAATTTAAGGTCAGAGACTTAGTCCTCATATGGAATGAGAAGAAGTCTAAACCAGGAAATCATGATAAATTTGATGCATTTTGGGAAGGCCCTTTCGACATAATAAAAGAAAAGCAACACAAATCCTTCCAAATGAAATATGAGTAGGGCCATGTTCAACCTATCCCTTTTAACGACTTCCATCTGAAGCTGTACTTCAAGAAATAAGTTCCTTTCCCCTTGTATGTATTTTTATGTAAATATGTTTTTTATTTTTGCCAAGGCAAAGTTTCATGATGGCACGAATTTTGGGTAGCTAAATGCTTTGTTGAGGCAAAATGTTGTGATGGCATAACTTTTGGATAGCTGAACACTTTACCAAGGCAAAATATCATGATAACGTAACTTTTGGGTAGTTGAACACTTCGTCGAGGCAAAATGTCATGATGGCATGATTTTTGGCTAGTTGAACACTTTGTCGAGGTAAAATATTGCAATGGTGTGACTTTTTAGTGCACAATGGCCCCTTCAAGACAAAATATAATGATCGCATGACTTTTTAGCAGTTGAAAACTTCACCAAGACAAAATATTGTGATGGCACAACGTTTCAGCACACAATGGCCCCTTCAAGGTAAAATATCGCAATGGCACAACTTTTGGGCAGCTGAACACTTTTCCAAGTCAAAATGTCATGATGGCACAACTTTTGGGTTGTTGGGAACCACGTTAGACCTAACACTTTTGAGACTGATAGTGGGTGCCATGTTAGACAGAAGGGAATATTTTCTAAAAAAGTGCCACATCATAATAGCTTGACACAATTACAAGGAAAATAAAGCACCACGTCAGATCAATAGGGTATTGTTGGCAATAAAATTAGTGATCTCTAAACTCTAAACGATGTTCTTTTTAAGGTACTACCATACCCGCTAATTAGTACAAAATAAAAGTGGTAGAATTCTATTGGCCCAATATAGAAATAATCTCAATTTATTAGTCTAATATAGTGGTAGAGTAGGTCCTAACCAAAAATGAAAATTTGATAGTTGGTAGCTTTTTGAATACTGGCATGCATACTAAGGCTCTAGGTAGTATTCAAAATCTATATTGAAATGAGTATAACCAATCAAAATTGCTCCATGTCAGTTTGATAGTTATTGCATGTTAGGTTGGCACGAGCATGCATAGCCCTTTTTGTCACTCATATTACATCTCCTTTCTTCACCTTCTACTTTTCTTGTGTCTATTTTCTATTCAGAGAGCTCTACAACACTACTATTCACTCTCCTAGTTATTATTAACTACCAAGTTACAAAGCACGACCATGGCAGCCACACCCCCAGTTGCTAGTTCTTTGGAAACACACTCCAATAAAAGGAGAAGCTCGAGTAAAAAGGGAAGCATCTTCATGGACCCTGACACTCATATTATAGATTTGAAGATAACATAGAAAAAGCTAGAACAAATTTGGAAGGATATAGCTACAAGGATGGCCACAGATATGTCTTCGTCCAATCCAAGTACATTCTTGTACCATCTTTATTCTACTGGTATGTTTACCCCAAAGTTCACTCCTATCCAGAGCTAATCCAAGCAATGGCAAAAATGTATTATGTCAAGCACTGAGTGGTAAATAATTTCAAATGGGAAGCCATGTTCATGCTCGACCTAGATACAATTAGGTCATATTTACCTGTGGAAGGAAACCTACAGTTCCCCCCATCCAGTTCAACCCTAAAAATTCTATGAAGTACTATACCAATGCCCCAAACATCAAGGTATTCTTGCAATAGAACCTGTTAGACACTCTTTTGGAGAAGTTTGTGCCCAAGTCCCCCATTCCCTTGACTCTTTTCCATGCTAGCCATGGTGGTGGTATTAGAGGATGACACCCAATTTTATGGATGGTAGATCATAGTATTGCAGTATATGTCTATTCCCCAGTTCTATGGCAAAGCACACATAGATCTAGATAGAGTACCTATATTTTTTGACTAGCTAGTGTACCTGGACCAATAGTTGCACATAGGCCTCTCCAAGATACAAAGGGAGATCCCAGATGCATTCAGGTATTCTTCATATCTAATGTGGATATTTTTCTTCTTTCAAGGCAAGTATTTGGTTTCTATTTCCACCATCATGAAGGATCAGAAAGGGGAACACTTACTAGTATGTTAATGGACACCACTTCTTTCAAAAGCAGGTTCATATTACCACTTAAAAATAGAATTCTTGGGCCCTACTATGAAACTCATAAATGATCAAATGCCAAGAATTCTTGAACAAATGCGAGATACCTTGAGACAACCCCATTTAGAATAAGGAGACTGGTTCATCCTAACATAGGGGGTAGTCATTAGGCTCTATGGCTTCATAGAAAAGCCTTTCCTATTGCCTTAATATGTCACCAAGTGATTGTTTGCTCTAGAGTATGTAAGGCAAATAGAATTCATCAATAGCAAATATGGGACAGGTGCTCAGAGGATACACACTTGCCTCATGCCCTTACAATATGAGAGAGTGACAATGTCGAATAAGGGAGATCACAAGCAAATAACTCAGGTTCTAAGAGGCCTAAAATTGGTAGAGTTGCCCCAAAAGTGGAAATACGACCTTGAAGATAATTTTACCTAGAGATAACCCACCCTAAATAAGGCTCCTTTCAAACAATTCCATGCTTTAGACATCCAAATTGACAAGGAGGGCATAAATAATAGCAAATATCACCCGCTTGAATGGCATGTGAGAGAATGCAACCACTTCCCCCATGGTACGATTTTTATGAGAACCTGGTATATTGGAGCCTAGATTCA
>JAQPPZ010016735.1:0-21059 GCA_028583015.1 Wollemia nobilis
GAAAAACTATTGCGATTTCGCTACATGCTGGAAGAAAAAAAGGCAAGTGGTAAAACTATCATGATTTCGAGACATGTTGGAAGAGAAAAATGCAAGTGGCAAAACTATCATGATTTCATGACCTGTTGGAAGAGAAAAAGGCAAGTGGAAAAATTGTCATGATTTCGTGACATGTTGGAAGAGAAAAAGGCAAGTGGAAAAACTATCACGATTTCATGACATGTTCAAAGAGAAAAATGCAAGTGGAAAAACTGTCACGATTTTGCAACATTTTGGAAGAGAAAAAGGCAAGTGGAAAAACTGTCGTGATTTCACGACATGTTGGAAGAGAAAAAGGTAAGTGGAAAAACTATCGCAATTTCGCGACATGTTGGAAGAAAAAGAGAAAGCAAGAAGAAGTGTCGCGATTTCGTGACAAGTTCGAAGAAAGATAACAAGTAAGAAAAGTTTCGTGATTTCACAACATGTCGCATTTTTGCGACTAAAATAGGAGAGAGAAAGCAAGTTTGAAAAGTGTCACGATTTTGTGATATGTTGCATTTTTGTGACAAAACAAAGAATTGAAGTATGAAAGCAGAAGTGTCATGATTTCACGACAAAAGCAGAGAAGACTTCGAAGCTAGAAGTGTCACGATTTTACGAAAAATGTAGAAAGCAAGACTTCGAAGGCAGAAGTGTCGTGATTTTGTGAGAAAAGCAAAGAAGTGAAGTACGAAAGTAGAAGTGTCACGATTTCATGACAAAAGTAGAGAAGAAGACTTCAAAGGAAAAAGTGTCATGATTTCATGACAAAAGCAGAAAGCAAGACTTCGAAAGTAGAAGTGTCACGATTTCATGACATGTCGCATTTTTGTGACTCAAAAAGGATAGGAAGGCAAAGAAGCAAAAGTGTCATGATATCACGACATGTCGCATTTTTGTGACTCAAGAAGGGCAGGTAGGCAGAATAACAAAAGTGTCACGATATCGTGCAATGTCGCATTTTCATGACAAAAGAATAGAGAAAGTGTATGGAGGCAAAAGTTTCATGATATCGTGACATGTATTTTCATAGGCCAAACTAAGAGAAAGAGCAAGGAGAAAAGGTGTCACGATATCGTGACATGTTGCATTTTTGTGGGCCAAAGCTAAGAGAAAGAGCAAGGAGAAAAAGTTTCGTGATATCGTGACATGTATTTTCACAGGCCAAAGATAAGAAAAAGAGCAAGGAGAAAAAGTGTCGCGATATCGCGACATGTTGTATTTTCACGGTTGAGTTGAAGCCGACGAAGACCGATGACAGTCGACTAAAATTAGGGTTTACAGTGGTCATGAAAGCTGACTAAGATTAGGGTTTATAGCCGACTAAGATTAGGGTTTTCATCACAAGAATTTTGTTATAAAAGGATGACTATTTGGAGATTTGATGTGTGGTTGAAGTGTGCAAAGTTTGGCCATAGTGTGAAGAGAGCAGAGAGCATGAAAGGGAGAAGACGATCATGAAGGTCGACTATAACGAAGCAGAGTGTGCGAAGTGATTACGTAGAGAAAGCAGAGTGTGCAGAGAGGGCAAAGGTGAAGAAAGACCAGTCAAGATCTTGCAAAAACAAAGGTATCTTTATGTCAATCTTATAGATTCAAAATTGAAGTCCAGGTTGCATCTTGGCATCAGGGGTTGGTGCTCCTTCCAGTCGTTGCTGGAAAATTAGGGGTTGGTGCTCATTTTTGTTGGTGCAAATAAATAAGGGTTTGGTGCTCCTTCCAGTGGGTGCTGGTAAATTGATTGTAAATTTGGTGCTTTGCAAATGTTGGATTTGTATGGTAGTCCAAACAGTCATTTTTGAGGAGTAGCCACATTGGTGAACCTCGTTAAATCTTGTGTTGTGTGATGCTCTTGTGTTATATTTGTTGTATCTAGTAACTAGTTTTAATTTCTACTATATTAAGATCTGTAAATTCAAGTTTAAAGAGCTACACTGATTCACCCCCCCTCTTAGTGTCATTGTAAGACTAACATCTCATAGGACTAATAGGCTACTATAGACATTTTGTAAAAGCATACTCTAAATTTACCTATGGAATCACCAATATTCATATAAAGGGAAAAAATTTCAAATGGATGGATAAGTGTGATGTCACATTCGAGAATATAAAAAATAAGTTGACAACATTGATTCTCAAGATCCCTAATCCACTTGGGAATTTTACCGTGTGCATTGATGCTTATATAGAAGGTTTGGGAGGATTACTATCTTAGGAAGAATCCATGGTGACCTATGAGTCTAGAAAAATTAAGAAGCATGAGGTAAAGTATGACACTCACAATATAGAATTGGAATTAGTTATGCATGCTTTAAAGGCTTGGAGGCATTATTTTTTGGGTGGACCTTTTAAGCTAAGAATATAACATCAAAGTCTAAAGTATATTTTTACCCAACCTATGTTGAATGTAAGATAGAGAAGGTGGGTAGAATTCTTTGTAGAATATGAATTTGGTATTGAGTATATCAAAGGGAAAGATATTAAGGTTAAGAATATATTGAGTACAACAAGGCATATAACAGCCTTAACCTAGAGCCATAATGACCTAATGGATAGGGTTCAGGAGATGAAACTATAGGACCCATATTGCATGGAAATTTGGGATAAAATAGAAGGAATTCCTAATGAAAGCAAGGGTTTTGACATAAAATATGGGATTTTATGCTTCAAATATCAAGTAGTAATACCTAAATCAAGTGATTTAAGGAGAATTATTATGCAAGAGACACATAATTATCCCTATTCTACCATCTAGGAGGGTCAAAAATGCATGAAAATATGAAAGACATTCTATTAGGCTAGGATGAAGCAATACATCATTGAATTTATAGTAATATGCTTAGAATTCTAGAAAGTATAGGTAAAACATCATCACCTAGCAGGAAAATTCTACCCACATGAGATACATATGCATAAATGGTAGGTAATATCTATGGAATTTATTATGGGGCTACCTAAGAATAGGTTGTAACATGATGCTATCTTGGTAGTGGTTGATAATTTGACCAAGGTTGCTCACTTCATACTAGAAAATATCAAGGACGATGCACCCATATTAGTACCACAAATATTTTTAGACATGGGTTTCCTAGAGTAATCATATCTGATAAGGATTATAAGATTCACATCTGAGTTTTCACTAGCTCTTCATTGTGCAGTGAGCAATAAACTGAATATTACATTTACATATCATCTTGAAATAGATGGTAATACAAAGAGGGTAAACTAGGTTTTAGAAGCTATGTTGAACATGTATTGCATGGATCAAAAGTTAAAATGGGAAGACTTCTTACATCTTGTGGAGTTTACCTATAAAATGGATACCATGCATCACTAGGGATGTTCCTATTTGAAGCCTTGTATGGCAATAGATATATAACCCCTCTATCATTGGTTAATATAGAATACCAAGTAATTAATACATTTAACACTATCTAAGAAATGGAGGAGCAACATATAGCAATTTAGCTTAGGTTAAAGGAAGTGGTTGATCGCCAAAAGGGCTATGCAAATATGAAAATATCATCAAGAGAATTCTCTATAGGAGACAAAGTCTTATTAAGGGTAAGACCTATGAAGAGTTCCATAAATTCAATAAAGTTATATACTCGCTATTTAGGGCCCTTTGAGATCATTGTAAATATTGTCTACGTAGCCTATAGGCTCGTTTTGTTGCCCAACTTATCAAATATACATGAAACTTTTTACATATCCTTTCTTAGAAAGTATGTTGTTGATCCTACTCATGTGTGGAATATTTCTAAATTGCAGATGATAGATTCCACAACCATTGAGGTGAAGCTAGTTAAGATTCTAGGGTTTCATTCCAAGATGTTAAGGAAACAAATCCTAGATCAATGTAAGGTCCAATGGGATCAATAATCTAAAAAATTGTGTTATGTTAAAAAATGGTGGTCATGAGGCAACAATTTCCATATCTATTTGAATAGAATTGTGTATGCTTTCTTGCATGAAATACAAGATATTATGTTTAGTCCAAGGGGAGATCTTGTATGAACAATAAACTATGTATTGAGAAAATTTTTTAATGGTTGTGTTTCTTTCATAAAGCTTATATATAATAGAATATTTGTTTGGATATAGAATATGGTATTGTTGATGTATCTATGGGTGCAATGTCAAGTACCTATCTCTCTTGCTTGGTGGGACAATATGGAGGATCCACCTAAAATGAGAGATACTTTAGTAAATGATGATGAAGACTTGCTCATTGGTATCTCAAGGTAACAAGGATGAATTCCCTTCATGTGGATGCATTTGCATATTGTTTGTATTCACACCATTGGGCTAGGAAATTTATTGTGTAATGAGTCTCCTTAATTAGGTTGGTGATAGCACTAGAATATCTTAAATATGGACCACCTATTAAGGATAAAACAATGGTGTGAAATATTATGGGTTGCATTGCATTTTACTCATGCATGGTGAAGCATTCTTTGTTTGAATCTATGTTTAGTTTTTTGAGTATTGTTAGATGAAATTTTTAATTTGGTAAATATTTATAAAAGCATTAGTTTACAATTAAAATTAATATTTTAATTTATTAAGTGATTTTAATACTTTAGCTTTATGAAAGTATTAATTAAATTATTATTATTTAAACATTTAAAAACCATAAAACTAATATGAGTTTTGTTTTGCTTAATAGATAATAATAAAAATATGTGGCGATCACCTCACTTCGGTTTTAAAATAATTGAGGCTTCCAAAATTGATTTGTGTGATTGCCTTTAGTGGTTAGGGTGGCACACATTGGAAGGTAACGCTTTCTTGGGAATTTTTATTTTGAATGTTTTCCTATAGAGCAATACCATGCTAGTATCCTTTAAGAGGAGCTAGGGGGATCACAATGTAGAGGTTCATGGAAAATATCCGAGTAGAGCTAAAGGATGGATGAAGCAACAAGCTAAGTGTTGATATACTAAAGTAGTGGGGAGCGAGTGCAAATCTAGGTGCTTCTTGGTTGCTTTGATTGTTATGATTGCATTGTTTTGGTTTGCTTTGATCTCTGCCTATGTTTATTAGGTTTTTTGATATCACATTGTTATCTCTATGCTTTACCCTCCTATGCATTCATATATTTCACTCTTGGGTTGTTAGTGTATTTATTTATCTCCTCATTTTGCTTTTCATTTTTGAATTTCAACCCTTCCTTAATGTTTTACACTCTTGTTGTGTACTTTATTGAGTGATATATGTCACCCTTAGCTAGTGTTCCTTTTTGGTTGAATCTATCCTGGATACATTCACTTCGATGTTTCTTTAGTTTTGTTGTTGGTATTCTAAATTCATATGATCTACTTGTTGAAGCTTTAACTACACCTAAAGCTTTCGTACCTATGGTCTGAGTCATTTGTTGTGCCTGAGTGTTGTTTGTGGTTGATGTATTCCATATTTTCTTGGATGTTTTCCCTATGGGTTTGCTTGATATTTGCCACCATACTAATATTTTTTCTTGATGGTTACTTTTTAGGTTTAATTTCTCTTTTGTAATCCTATGAAGTTCACTGTTGGATGGCTTACCTTTTGCTTGAATTTTTGATTTCTTGATCGTATGCACCTATTGTGTGTTGTTGCGTGCATAATGTTAGGGTTATATTCTTTTGTAAAATTTATTTTTATGATTTTTGAGACTCTTTATGCTTATAAATATCTTGGTTATATTTAATTATGCTTAAGTTTGTGTTAAATTAAGAATTCATTATAAGAGTAGTATGGGATACTCTTTGTGCTTATAAATATTTTGGTTATATTTAATGATGCTTAAGTTTATTTTATATTAAGTATTCATTATAAGAGTAGTACGAGATACTCTTTGTGCTTATAAATATCTTGGTTATATTTAATTATGATTAATTTTTGTTTAAAATTTAGCAATCATTATAAGAGTAGTATGGAATACTCTTTATGTTCGAAAATATCTATGATTAATAAAAAGTTTATGATAGTTTAGGGAATATTAATAAAGGAATTTATATAATTATTTTTCTTAGATTATTTTTGCATTATGTTTTGAATAAGGAAATGTTATAATAATTCCTAATATTCATATGGATTAAGGAATTATTATATAGAGGGTCATGAGACCCTCTTATAATGATATTGTTTGATTAACGTTGGATATTGAAGAGAAAAATTATGTTGTTGTGATTTAAGACTGATGGTGGTTAAAGAATAATTGATGTATGCTCTTTTAGTTGAAAGAGAAGTTAATATGATGACCCCCAATACTATTGTGAGTTAAGGGATTATTATAAACTAAAGTATGATATTTTCTTCTTGTAGCCTGTTTATGTTTATGCATGATTGTTTGCATAATAGAAATGCATAGTTAAAGTTGCATGGAATATAGAGCTATCCTAACACCAAAGTATACTTCATATTAGTATGAGTTGGATCCCTCATATTGAAGAGGTTGTTGATATATGGATGGCTCAAGTATTTAGAAGTGGATTTATAGCTTGGAATGTTTATATGTTTGGAATTTTTTAGATACATTGTAAAGATGAGTTGTTCATTTTGTTTTGTAAACTTTATTATTGTATAAACTAAATATTTATATTTTTTAATGACATCTTGAGTTTTGTGCATTATGTGTATTAAGCAATATTTTTTTAATTTGATAAATGAAGGTGTTTTTAAAGGGTCCCCAAAATTTTTACAAAGGGTTGTTGAAAGGGTCACAAAACAAAACCTTTACAAAACCACTACAATATTTAATTCACTCTAGAGGATACAATTGGGACTGAATCCCATAAGGGAAACTGATCTGGCATCTAGTATAAACTAGTCTAGCATCCGAGTAAAATAGATCCTATAGATCCAAAATAGTCAACATTCTTACCTTAGCTAAGAAGAAATAAAATCAAATATGAAATGAATATTCTCACCCAAGCCACCGTGGGAGAATTTAACAATAACAAACAACCTAAATCTTCAAATCTAAAATCTAACACATTGGAGGATCCACCAATTTTAGGGGAGGGGGACAAAGCACTACAATTTGAATTAAAATTTTAAAAATTAACTTTGATCCAAATAGTAGTGCTCAAAAATTTAATTTCATAATAAACATCTTCTTTCCTAGTGGGAGGCATGAGTCTGAAACTCATGCCTTCCTACAATGCTCATCCAACTAGTAGTTGGAGTTTGGAAATATTTCCTACCTGGTAGGAAGTAGAAACCTAGAGCTAAGTCGATCACATTCCAAGTGCTATAGTTTGAATTAAAATTTTAAAAAATAAACTCCCACCCAAATAATGGCACTCAATAAAATAATTCAAATTCAAAATATGCATCTTCTTGGCTAGTGGGAGGTATGAGTCCAAAAATTATAACTTCCTACAATGCTCATCCAACCAGTGATCTAGATCTAAGACATTCACAAACTTTTGGGACAAAACACTATAGTTTGAATTAATTTATTTTTAAATAAACTCTTGCCCAAATAGTAGCATTGAAAAAATAAATTCAAAAACAAAATAAATATCTTCTAGCCCAGGAGGAGACATGATTCAAAAAATCCTACCTTTCTAAAGTGCTCATACAACTAGTAGTTAGGTTTTTAAAATATTTCCTGCCTAGTAGGAAGCAACAATATGGAACTAAGTTGATCACATTCCAAGGGTGCCCAAATTTAAAATTTGAAAAAATAACCATCCCACCTAAAATGAGAGCCCTAAAATAGAGATATTGCCATTCCTAAAAACCTTGTTTCTAGGTCTAGACAAAACTTGTAATTCAGATATTTTTGGCTAAAAGTAGAGAAATATAACTAAAAATGCTAAAAAAAACTAGTTGAAGGAGAACTTGAATTTGAATTATAAGGCTCAATGAATATTTTCCTATCCACCAAGAACCTTCCAAATTAAATAATAGACCACCAATAGTAGGAGCATAACCCTAAGCTTACCAATTTTGGAGATGTTATGGATAAGTATCAATCCATTATATTAGCATATTAATCTCTACCAAGAACACCAACATGTTGGAAACTAAAAATGCAACCCCAAAAACCATGTGAACTACCAAGGAAATCTCAAGTATACTCCTCTCCTAGCAAATAGCCAAGGAGAGAACACCTTGAGATCCCTAAAAAGGAACTAAATACCCCCATACTAATGTGTTCTTACCCCATAGGCACATAAAATAAAAGAACAAAACCATAAAATCTTTGCAGTTGACAGGCCATTCAACAATAGCAACTATGGATAATACACCCAAATTGCCAAACCCTCCAAACCAACCAACTCCTTAGTCTTCCTACCACTAAAACTAAGGAGAGTAAGTTCAACTTCGATTAGATCTAAAATCTATGAATAAATAATCCCCAAGATGAAGCAACACCACATAAATGAAAAACCATCAGGTCTAGGGGTAGTACAACACCATCTAAAACATCTTATCCAATATTTTACATCTTACTAGCTAATATATTTGATGATCCTACAAACCCACCTGACCCAAAGAAGATTGATAACTTATTGTTATACAAATTGTAAAAGGCAAAGAGATCTTCTAGCTCAAGAGGAGAAAAGTGAGCATCCAAAGATAAGTCCCTTGAAACCCTAGGAGAAGGAATCCAAGCAACAAAGAGGGATTCAATTTTAACTAGAGAGAAACAAGAGTCTAGAGAGAAATCCGATAATATGTCTGATCGATCCAATATGATAATCTCCTATAACTCCATCCTTAGTAATATTTGGCTAAAGAGTATTGACATCTTTTAATTGTAGATATGCATAGTTAAGTTCTCATGTTATGCATTGATGTTATTTGAAAGTATTTGAATTAAAAGTTATTTTATGCATAGTTGGTTTATGTATAAGATAAATATTTTCTTGAGCATTTCTAATCGATTAAAATCATGTATTGCTTTTATTATGCTTAATATATGGGTTTTGTTGCTTTGATTATCTATGTTTGAGGTGGGTAGAATTTCCTCTTGTAAACCATAAGACCCAATCCTCAAAGGAGTTGCATGAATGTAATACTTAGGTATATATCAGTCTTAGGAGTTGTGTTTATGCAATAGCTAGGAACTCATGAATTTGGAAGGAGTTGTGTACATACAAAAACCAGGGTATTTGTAAATTATTGCACCATGATCATGTAGTATTGGATGTATCACACCTAAATTGGGAGGGAGATACATTTACAAGTTAGTAGTGGTGATTCCTAAATCATGAAATATCAATAGTTAATATAAGTTGTCAATCAGGTGGTAATGACCTTAGTTATCACATGAAGGTGTGCTAACTAAGCACCAAGGCTCTAGGCTTTTTTAACCTACGTAGATTGATTTAAAGTATATTTCATAAATAAGTGTCCTTATTTAAGTGTTATGGATCTTAAAGGATAATCCTCAAATTATGGTTAAATGGTCCCTAGCCAATTATGGTACGGTTATGCATAAGGTGTCGACCCCAAAATCTATTAATAAAATCAAGGTAAACTGTCTTGGATTCTCGATGAATTATGTAGAAGTATGCATGGCGAATTGCAATTATTTATTAATAAAATATTTCAAACCATGGCAAATTGCATTAATTTATCTCCAAAAATTTCAAATCGTGGCAATTTTTTTGTGTTGAGGGCTATGAATATCGGTTTGAAAAATCTAAAAATGTATAGCAAACTTAAAAGCTTTAGGTCTAAATGAAATATTTTAGGTATGCATGATGATCGATTGTAGGCATGATGATCGATTGCAAGTATGTCGATCGGTTGCAACAATACCGATCGATTGTAGGTATGACGATTGAATGCAGGAATGTCAATCGGTTGTAGGCATGACGATCAGTTATAGGCATGATGATCGGCTACATGCATGACGATTGACTGTAGACATGTCGATAAACACCTCTATAACTGATAGACAAATGACTATCAATAGTCCCTAAAACCAATAGGCTGATTCCAATCGAAACCTCTACAACTGATAGTCTAATGTCGATCATAACTTATGTAATCAACAAACACAACTCTACAACCGATCATCTTATGTCAACTGACACGACTCTACAACCGATCGATTTATGTCAATAGATATGGCTATGCAACTGATCATATTATGTTGACCAACACAACTCTACAATTGATCGAATCATGCTGATAGACACGAATCTTTAATTGATCAACTTATGCTGAAAAAAATGGCTCTGCAACTGATCATCCTATGCTGATCAGTATGACTTTACAACTGATCATCTTATTCCAACAAACATGGCTCTGCAACCGATTGGATTATACCGATCATATTGCACTGATCAAAACTCCTCTACAACCGATCAAATTATGTCTACAGACACTCCTCAGCAACCTTGTCAAGTTTTTTTTGTATTCAGATCTATTTTCAAGTTAGAGTATTTTAGATGTATTTTTATTGGTACCCACTACAATATATATACGGGTAGTATATGAGGCGATTTGGGCAGAAAAATAATATCATTTATAATTTGAAGGTGATTTGGGAGGGAAAATAAAAATAATTTATAATTTGAAGGTGAATTGGGCAGGAAAATCAAAATCATTTATAATTTGAGGTCAAAAAATTAATATAAAAATAGGTTAATTATTATCAACGATGAGCGAATTTACCCCAAAAAAAACTCCACACCATAAATTTTGGGCGAATGGGCCCCAGTGAAAGGATTCAGAATTAGCCAATTTAAAATCTTGAAAATCCTAAATATAGCCAATTTATGATATTTTGTGCTTATGCATAACCCTGAAATATGGTATGGGAAAAGTGGGGAAACCACTTAATAACATTCTTCTCATGTAGGTTTAGTAGGATTAACCCCCAAAAAATACAAGATTTGGCTACTGTTTTCCACTAAGTTTCATTTGTAGTGAGATAGAACTCAAATGTGGTGAAGCCTTGCATGCTAACATATATGAAAGGAAGGTTACTTCCTTGTGAGTCTTTTTTGTAAGTGCTCTTTTCAAAAATATGGGTTGGTAGATTTGGGGTTGTTACTCCTTGCATGGAGCACCATTTTAGGAAGTCTAGGAAATCATGTCTCAATAACTTATACATGCAAGGAATCAAGGGTCGAGTCCATACTAATATATAGAAAAAAATTAAGCAAATTTTTTTAAGGGTATATATTAGAGATAAAACACATTTTCCTTCAATTTTTCCTCTCTATAAATTATTTATATGGTTACATCAAAAATTTTAAAATTTAAAATTCCCTCCATCCACCATGGGTATAAATACTATGCTCTTCTTAGTAGTTGGGTTAGAGGTGTAAATATAGCCAATTTATGATATTTGGTGCTTATGCATAACCCTGAAATATGGTATGGGAAAAGTGGGGGAACCACTTAATAACATTCTTCTCATGTAGGTTTAGTAGGATTAACCCCCAAAAAATACAAGAGTTGGCTACTGTTTTCCACTAAGTTTCATTTGTAGTGAGATAGAACTCAAATGTGGTGAAGCCTTGCATGCTAACATATATGAAAGGAAGGTTACTTCCTTGTGAGTCTTTTTTGTAAGTGCTCTTTTCAAAAATATGGGTTGGTAGATTTGGGGTTGTTACACCTTGCATGGAGCACCATTTTAGGAAGTCTAGGAAATCATGTCTCAATAACTTATACATGCAAGGAATCAAGGGTCGAGTCCATACTAATATATAGAAAAAAATTAAGCAAATTTTTTTAAGGGTAGATATTAGAGATAAAACACATTTTCCTTCAATTTTTCCTCTCTGTCAATTATTTATATGGTTACATCAAAAATTTTAAAATTTAAAATTCCCTCCATCCACCATGGGTATAAATACTATGCTCTTCTTAGTAGTTGGGTTAGAGGTGTAATATTGAGGGATACATAGTTGGTTTGATTTTATTCACCATAATTAGCAATATCTAGAGGGATGGCTCATCACTGAACATGGCTTTGCATAATCCTATCCTCAGGAGATGAGTTTATGTAGTTCCATAAAATGGCCCTTAGTTAATTGAATTTCTATTTTTGTTTACCAAGCTCATTTCTAATTCCTTTTTGATGTCTTCTTTCAAAATTTTGGTTGATCTACTCATGTTCTCCCCATAATACTTTTCCTACTAAATTATAGGTTTTTGGTAGAGGCCTACCACAAAAATAGTGTATTAAATAATTTAAAACATTTTGCCTAAGAGGTAACCTATGCAATATATTCCAAAGGAATTATTTCACTCATTACCTAAGGAGTGAATCACTATTTCAATAAAAAATAGAACTTTTATCATCCTATGGAACAAATTGCTCCACAAGGATGCAGTTTTAAAAAGTCACACAAAATCCAAGGTAAAGATCTAAAAGATGATAATTTATCTCTAGAAGGCACTAGTGGAGATATCAAATTACTAAAGTCATGTGGAATTATTTTAGAGGAAATTATAATCATCAAAGCATCAATTTTGGATATGATGTTAAATTAGAGATTTACTAGAGGTAGAAATATTTTACATTAAGTAAAAGCTAGGTGATAATATTTTCTATAAGTAAGAATTAAGAGATCATTTGTAAGGATCCTTTAGTCATTTTTTGAATATTAGAGCCACTTTGTGATAAAAAAAATGTACACTAACATCATACTATAGTTAAAAAAAAAAATTATGCATGACCTTTATTGATCAACTATATCTTTTGACCTATTGATTTATGATTAAAAGGTGGTTTTGGCTTCACCTTACCACATTCTATTATTCCTTTCTTTTGGTATTGTTGGGGGTTGATGTGATCCCTATGCCTCCTTGGACACTATGACCATCTATGGTTGTAGTCTTTTGTGCTTGGGCCTTCCTTTGAGTGGGTGCATTTGATGTCCTATGCCTTGTGTGGGGACACCATTCTTGGTAAAACTAATAGATCATGGGATAAAACTCATGCTAGACAACCTTTGGGATTTTTAACCCAAGGATGGATACTTGCATTTGGATATGATCTTTGGCACTTTTCTTCTTTTTGTCCTACTCTATAGGGGAAAAGGAAAAGGAAGGAAAGTCATAAATATATAAAATATAAATTGAAAGAAAAGAAATGAAAGCAATAAATAACAAAGGTAAAATGTAAAGGGAAATCCTATCTAGCCTATCTAAGGGTGATGATGTACCAAAGAAAATAATAAGACCTTCTTGTGCCACAATAGGTCAAGTGAACACATGCATAGTGGTTGAGAGTGCATGAGAAACACAAGTCCCTTTGAGAACACATAGCAAAGAAGAACACCCTCACCAAAACCAAAATTGTGATTTCCTAGATAATCATAAATTCTTATCAATGTAAAATTTGAGTTACATGCATGTAGAGAGAAGAGATTCAAAAACTACCTAGCTAACTGAACAAGGCTTATGCTAGGCTAAGGTATAAGAGGGAATGAAGGAAAATACCCTTTAGAAGATGGATGGATTTTGATTATTTATAATGAGAAGAAGAGATATATTTATAAGAAATGTGAGGGAAAATCCCTCCAAAATCCATTTAGGATTTCAAAATTTTAATTCAAAATTTGCTTAGTCTAGTTGACATTAATAATGAATGATATATAGGCTCTAGAGGTCTATAAATGGGTGGTGAAAAAAATTCCATGATTATACCTTCATGATCATCCATCCTTAATATTTTTAATATGCATTACCCCTTGGGCTATCCAATATAGTTTCTCTTTAATGATTTAGCTACCACTTAGGGAATTTCATCTATTTGTAGGATGATACTGGATTGGCATTCCTTTCCCTTGCATCTACTCACTTTGGTTTGGTATGGGGTTCTAATTTTTGAAGCCTAGCTCATCCATGGCTATAGTAGGTTCCCTTGAAAAAATATCCTTTGATGCATCTAGCAGAGTTAATGGGCACCATATTTGTTTGAGGGAAGATGGTGCCTAAATCTGGACAACCTTCTCCTCTTGTTCCTTCTATTGTCTCCCTATCATACTCTTTGGGTTTGACCTTACAAGGGAAAAGAAATCATGAAGCACAATCAAAGTCCCTACAACTTGGATTTATCCAAGGTGATAGGCATTAAGTAGTCCTTTAGGCCCCAAGATATTTTGAGAAAGACAAATCTTCTATGACCTTATTCATGTTGGGTTGCTTTGAATAAACCCAATGTTTCCTCTAATTTGGTCATCCAATAATTTAAATAAAATCCCTCCAAAATCCATGTAGGATTTCAAAATTTTAATTCAAAATTTTCTTAGTCTATTTTACATTAATAATGAATTATCTAGAGGCTCTAGAGATCTGTAAATGGGTGGTGAAAACATGTCCATGATTATACCTTCATTATCATCCATCCTTAATATCTTGAAAAAGAATTGACCCTTGCGCTATCCTCTCTATCGTCTCTTTAATATTTTAGCTACCACTTGGGGAGTTGCATCTAGTTTTAGGATGTTACTGGATTGTCATTACTTTCCCTTGCATCTACTCACTTTGGTTTGCTATGGGGTTCTAATTTTTGAAGCCTAGCTCATCTATGGCTATAGTAGGTTCCATTAAAAAAATATCATTTGATGCATCTAGCAGAGGTAATGGGTACTACCCTTTGTTTGAGAGAAGACTATGACTAGATTTGGACAACCCTTGATATGGAAAATATGAAGCTGAGTATTATTAAAAAAACATAGGACTTAAATAAGCCCAAAAAGATAAACCGTAATCCTGGAAATCATGAACTACTCCAAGGATTTACATACACAAATCTGGAAAGGCTAAAAATGAAAGCCCTAAAATTCCAAAAAGAAAAACACCTAGACCTAGACTATTCAACGGAGAAAACAAACAACTCACGTTGATTATTGTGCAGACTAAGTCATAATTACATTATCCTAGGTCTAAAAATAAATTAGACCCTAGGTCTAAGATTCCTCATCATTCGTCCCAACAAAAGAAGCATTGGACTCCAATGCTTTTAACAGAGAGGGAAAATATTGGGACATAATGTGAGCAAAAATCCAGTGAGCCTGATGTGGACATTGGCCTCTATGGGCCACAAGATATGAAGTAGAAACACCTTGGCATGTTTGTCGGGTCTTCGTATCAAATACTATATTGGCATCAACTGGAATCTGAGCATCAGGAACCACATCAACTAGATGTAGGATGGCTGGAACTGTCTCCAACGTGGAATCATAGTATGGTTTGAGAAGATCAACATTGACAACATCGTGAATGCCAAGATGGGCTGGAAGGTCCAAGCGAAAGGCATTCTCAGAGATTTTTTGAAGAATAGTATAAGGCCCATAACGAAGAGGCTTGATTTTGCTATGTGCCTTATCTGCAAATCGATGTTTGTCAAGATGAAACCATACTTTGTCACCAACTTGAAAGGAATGAGGTGTGCGGTGCTTGTCCATCTGGTTGCTTCGCTTTTGTTGAGTCTTTCGAAGAATTTGAACCACTTTGGCTTGAAGACTCTGCAAATGCTGTACAAAAGAGTTGGCCTTGTCTTGTTCCTTTTGAATGTGCATTGTAGCTGAAGAAGGCAAAGACAAAGGTAACTCATAAGGAGCAAGTGGTTGAAAACCAAAACACACTTCAAATGGAGAGTGCCCTGTAGAACTATGGACGGCCCTGTTGTAGGTGTGCTCAATGTGAGTGAGGCTTAAGTACCACTTGGCTAGAGTGGAATGATGGTAAATCCTCAAACTCTGCACTAGAGTACGATTAACTACCTCTGTCTGCCCATCGTATTGTGAATGATAAGCAGTAGAGAAGATAAGGGATACTCCCAAAATCTTCCAAAGTGATCACCAAAAGTGACCCACAAAGCGTGAGTCACGATCAGAGACAATGTTGGTAGGAAGACCAAAAGAGTGCCATACCACCTCAAAGAAGAGTTGGGAAAGATCCTGTGTAGTACTTGTCTTGCGACAAGGAATGAATTTGGACATTTTGTTGAATCTGTCCACCACAACAAAGACACAATCATGCTTACGTACTATCATTGGAAAACCGCTCAAGAGATCCATGGAAATGATTTACCATGAACGAGAAGGAATGGGCAAAGGCATGCTCATTCCCAATGTCCTATTGGCTGATTTGGAGTGATTACATACTGCACATTGTCACAAGAAGCGAAGAACATCTCTTTGCATGTGTGGCCAAAAGAAAAACTGCTGAAGATGATGAAGAGTTTTCTGCCTACCAAAATGTCCCCCATAGAGTGTGGAATGAGCCTCCTTCAGAAGAGACTCCCTATTCCCATGAGGAACACAAAGTTTGTCCAATTTGTACAACAATCCATCCTGAATATGAAAGTCCTGAAGAGATCTCAAATTTGAAGAAGAAGGATTGGAAAATTGGTGGAAAACTTTACCAAAATCTGGATCCATAGGATACTGTGTAGGCCAAGTTTGGAAGCCAAGATGAGAAGTAGTGACAATTGTCAAAACAAGAGTAGAAGGAGGATGACTTAAACAATCATCCACTGCATTGTTTCGTCCTTTCTTGTACTTGATTACCAAATGGAATTGTTGCAAGTACGATGCCCATTTCATGTGCCTAGCTTCTTCAATTTTTGTTTGAGATTGAAGAAACTTAAGGGGCATGTGATCTTTATGAACAATTGTTTCTTTTCCCAGGAGATAATGCCTCCAATACTTGATTTCTTGTACCAAAGCATAAAACTCCTTATCATATGTAGAATAGTTCTTCTTGGCCTCTGAAAATGTCTTTGAATGATAGGCCACTGGATGGCCATTCTACATGAGAACAGCTCCAAGTGCAACTTGTGAAGCATCAGTTTCTATCTCAAATGGTTGAGACAAATCAGGAAGAACAAGAACTTGTGCAGTACTCAATTTGTGTTTCAATGTGTCAAAGGTTTTTTTTCGATCCTTTGTCCATTGAAACTGAACTTTGATCTTCGTCAAATAGTGTAAAGGTGCAGCAATAGAAGAATATCCTCCAATGAACTTGCGATAGAAATTAGCAAGTCTAAGAAAACTCCTTAACTCCGTGAATGAAGTATGATTTGGTCAAGAGAAGATAACTTCAACTTTGGAAGGATCTACTTGCACACCTTTTTCACTAATTACATATCCAAGATAGGCAATGAAAGTTTGCCCAAATGAACACTTAGGAAAATTTGCATACAATTGGTTCTTTCGAAGAGTTTGAAGAACTGTTTCCAAATGTTCCAAATGATTCTCCCAAGTAGAAGAATATATAATAATGTCATCCAAATAGATGATTACAAATTGATCCAAACAATCTCTAAATACTTCATTCATCAGCTGCATGAATGTAGCTGGAGCATTTGTAAGGCCAAAGGGCATGACAAGCCATTCAAAGAGCCCCATTTTGGTCTTAAATGTTGTTTTCCAAGTGTCTTCTACTTGAATTCTCACCTGATGATACTCACTTTTGAGATCAATTTTTGATAAGAATTTTACACCTTGCAATTGGTCCAAAAGATCATCAATGCGAGGAAGTGGATAACGATTCTTGTTGTAATATTATTGAGTGCCCTGAAATCAATGCATAATCTCCATGTGCCATCCTTCTTCAACACAAGCAAGATAGGAGAAGCACAAGGGGAAGTACTGGGTTTGATGAACCCTTTAGTCAACAATGCTTGAATTTGCTTTTTAATTTCTTCCATTTGCACTATAGATTGTCTATACATTGAAGAATTAGGAAGAGAAGATGTAGGAACAATATCAATACTATAATTAATCTGTCTTTCAGGACGAAGACTTGTGGGTTCTTGAAAAACATCAAAAAATGATTGAAGTATTGAATGAACTGAAGAACTCCTATTATTAGTGTGCTTAGGTGCTTGCTTTTCTTCTTGAATTGGTCTGATGAAGATGAGTACTAATTCCTTTGCTTGATTTATAGCTTTGACAACTCAACATCAAATTATGTGGAGTTTGTTGTGTACTTTTGATTATGAATGCTTTATTATCTTTGTGCAAAGTGTATGTATTTTTTTACCCATCATGTATAGACCTCCTATCGTATTGATAGGGTCTTCCAAGCAACAAGCCACAACAATCCATTAGAGTTACATCGCAAACAATCGAGTCCACAAATGGACTGAAAGAAAAATTCATAATGCAAGTGTGTGTGATGTCGGATGTAATCCCATTGTCCTTCCATCCCAAAGGATAAGGATGAGGATGGGGATTCATCGATAACTTTAGTTTTTCAACAACGGACCTCGCAATTAGATTTTTCTGCGAGTTGCTATCGATTATACAATCAACCATAAAGGTGTCACTGAGATGGACCGTAGTCACAAAAAAATTCTCACGATCACCTTGTGAAGTATTCATAAGGGTCAATTTGTTTAACCCTGCCAATTCCTTATAAGGCTTACGTTCCCCTGTAGCTTCAATGGGACTTTCTTGTGAATCCTCATTGGAAGGCTTTACAACGAGGGATTGTTTCTTCACATTTTGCAACTTAAAACACCTCTTTTGAGTATGCCCTGGATTTTTACAATAATTACAAATCAAAGGTGATTTAGAAGAAGAAGATTTTTGTGAAGAAGAAGAAGGGGAAGATGAAGAAGAGGGAGAAGGAGAAGATTTAGCTCCCTTGGAAGGTTGAGGAGAAGCCTTCTGATTTCCTCTCGACGTAGAAGAGCGAGTCCCACGCGATTGCTACCTCATTTCCTCCTTAGCAAGAAGGGATTGATTGAAAGCCATGTCAATGTTTACAATCAACTTGTATTTCATCTTCCTGTAAATGGGCTCCTGCAAACCACTTTTGAATTTGTTAACAAGTTGTGTTGCATTATCCTATATAGAATTCAAATTTTGCAACTTTCTAAATTGAAAAATATAATCATGAACAGTCATATTGGAGGTTTGTCAAAGATGAAGCCACTTGATCTCAAGCTCAGTGGCATAGTTTGAAGGATAAAAATTATTCTTCAACACTCTTTGCAATTCATCCCACGTGTCAATGGGATTTTGGGTTCATTGTCGATCAGTGACAAGGACCTTAGCAATGCCAAAAAGTTTCAACTTTGCAAAGTTAACTTCCTGATCCTTTGCGATCTTGATGTACGCAAACCAACTGTCCATGTCCAAAATCCAACTGTTTAGGACCTTTGGATCTTGTGAACTAGTATAAACAGGAACCTCACACTGTTGTTGCACTTCATTAGAAGTAACCTTATCAGCCAAAATGCTAACAAGTTGGGTTACTTGAGCCAAATTATCGGCTAATTCAGAAGCCATCTGACCCCGAGTGAGCGCCAACAAATATTGTCACAAAAAGATAAAAAGTGACAAAATGTGCAAAATAAAATATGCCCAATTTAATTTGCAAAATTTGCAAATTTACAATGGAAGGGCAAAATAAATATTCGCACAATGGTGCAAAAATATGCGTGCACAATATTGAAAAAGTCAAATTGACTTATAAAAACAAAAAAATAAATATATATATATATATATATATATATATATATATATATATATATATATATATATAAATATATAATTTAAAAAAAAAAAAAAATTAAATATTCTTTTTTTTTTTAATATGGAAATCAAAAAGGTGGTTTGATTTTACCAAATGCAATGTTTGTAAGGTTAATGATTTAAGCACCAAGCAAGGGCTGCGTTTTTCACCGAAAACCAGGTAACGAATTTAATCAAGCAAGAGAACTGCGCGAAAGACACGGTAATGCCATTGATAGAAGATAGGTGAGTGGCCTATTAAAAGGGAACAAACTGGCTCGCCTGAGACAAATGTGGGACTAAACCTACAATGGACGAAGAAATCTCGTGTCGTTGTTATCACATCCCTAAAAGTTGAGCCCGCCAAGTGTGGATCGACCACCTGATCCATACTCTGCACGCAAAACCTGAATCACGCACTCTGCACGATAATAGTTTTTGACACAAGTGACGGGCATGCGGGTCGAGGGAAAATATGTTCCTCCTAGCAGATCTGGCTGAACTAGAGAACATAGATTCCCTGATCGTGTTGGGCTCCGGAGCAGGAACAAATTGGCTAACAATGATAGGAAACGCGTGTTGCCAAAGGAAATTTGTCAGTTACAGATTATGCAGAGCTGCAAATTGATCTTGCACGGGATCCTCGAGGTAGACGGGGATGACTGACACCTCCTGACAACACTGAGCATTAGAATGTAGGACTGCATCCAACATCAGAAGTTCATCGCGAAATGGTCATGGACAGCCGACGTTTCAAAATTCGTAGCCATGCAAGACTGTGGTTGGTCAGGAACATCGAAAATAAATTCCAGAATATGCAGCAGCAATAGGAAGTTTTTTTTTGGGTGTCCAACAACTTCGAAAATGGTTGAAATCGAATAGTGGCAGTGGAAGCCTCGTCGCGGAAAGGGATGGTAATGTGGGCAAATTTGATGTCATAGCTTCGGGAAGATTTTGACTATGAACAATACAGGAAATGCAGTCGACGTCACAACTTCGGGTAGATTCTGACTGTGGACATTGCAGGAAATGCAGTCGATGTTGCAGCTTCAAAAATCGTAGTCGCTGCACATTTTGGAATGTGTAGATGGACAAAACTAGAATGGAGGTCCAAAGGGTTTCAAAATAGCATAAGTTTTACGCAGTTGCAGCACACAAGTTTATGGAACCCTCCAAATGAAGTCACACTACTGCAAAAAATTGAATCGCCATGCACAATAAAACAAAAATTTTATTGCTTCAAAAGTTGTCGACGATAATTTTCTGCAGCAAAATTGTCAGCAATTTTCTGACAGCAATTGAAATTGACAGCAATTGGCTGCAAAATATGGCAGCAAAATTGCAGCAATTTTTCCTGAGCTTCAAATAGGAATGAAGGTGGGATAAAAACCAACTCTATGGAGATTGGAAATAACCCAAAATCTCCAAAAATTCTTTGCTCTAATACTTGTAGACACCAAAACAGCACCAATCCAATTATGTGACTACAAACACTGATCGCTTTGACAAACACAGCCCCCAGGGCAGCCCTCAGAGGTTAAACAGTGGTCTTATCCACTTTCATAGCAATTTTGTAAGGTCAAGAAGCAATTTGGCACACTT